>JANTPZ010150034.1:0-17595 GCA_025593235.1 Vachellia pachyceras
TTGCGTTTTGCAAGATTTCTTGTTTTGTGATGGCTGGAAATTTATGATTATGCTCTTGAATGATGTTTAGGAGATTGAGAAGCCAAATAACCTATTGGAAAAGACCATCAAGAGAGGTTTAAATCCTAAGGAAAAGCTAAAGAGCAAAAGGTAGCAAGACCTTCTAACCCTAAGCTTAATTGCTTTGAAAATGTGTATGAATTATGCATGAATTGTGTTGAAAATTTGTGATGATTGAAAGTGTGAATATGTGGTTTTGTTTGCTATGGCCATATGCATTTCATTGTTACATGTTGCACTTTTATGAATTCACACTTATATTGAAAGTTGTCATGCAATTTTATAATGTGTTAGAAAGTTTTGCTACTGAGATTTCCAAAAATCTCACCCTCCCCCACTAACCATTTTTAGGTGAAAGCATATCAAAGGGTAAGGAGGAAATCCATGATGCTTGAAGTAAAAATGTGCACATGTGTATGATTGTAAAATTATGTTGTAAACTTTCAATTATATTGAAGTTTGTAAAGTAGCATGTAATATAACTGATGCAAGTATGATGGACTCATGATAACTAATGTATGCCCTATGAATGCCTAATTACATAGGTTATTATGATTAAGAAAAGTTTAGAAGTCATTAGGTTGAATTACGAAGTTAAGAAGTTGAAAATTTGGCAGTGTTGTGAGAATATGGCTAAACCCTCAACTTTGGCATAACGTGAAATAGAGTAAATGGATTCTAAATGTCCTGATATTTTATGGAAAAATAGTTCACGTTTCAAGGTTTAAAATTAGCCAAATATCACTGGAATTGGAATTTTGTATAGAAAGTTATGACTATTCAAAGTTGATGAAAAATCACAGAAAATCATGGGAAAATGAAAAATTACCATATGAACAGTACATTTTCACGAAAGAATCTGTACCAATTGGACTAGTTACTATTCAAATGAGTATTTTTTCCTCATAAAGGAATTTGTAAGCTTCAAATAGAAGTTGGAACCATTCGATTTTGATTTTTCTAGAATTAGTTATGAATTTTCAAAGTTGGCCCAAAATATTGTGAATAGTAACTTTTTTAAAAATGAAAGTTTTCATTTTGGTCCCTTTTCACAATGTAAGATGTTTGAGGCCATTAATTGGTTCGAACTTATCATAATGGAAGCTAAGAGGGATAAATAAGAGGTGTCACATCATCCATCTTAGGTAAACCGGACCGCACAACCTTATTTCTCTTACTAAATGAGCAACCAAATGGACCATTATATTGAAAAATGCAGGGGCAAAATGTATCTCTAGTTGGGAGAGAATAATGTGACCTTCATTTTCAAATTCGTCCAAAATTTCAACTTCTATCTCTTTACTACATATAGCATTAAAAAAACACAAAGATGGCTCGAACGTCATCCTTTATAATGCCTATAATAGCCAATAGTAATAATTGCTGCATCAATACATGAGAATCACGGGACTTCAATCCCACAAGCTTCAAATTGTCTAATGAAACAAGCCTTTTCACATTCGAATAATATCCTAGTGGTACTTTAATGATATGCAAACACTGACAAAAACTTTTTTCTCGGCTTTTGACAGTGTATGTGCTGCTGTTTCCATGTACGCCTTTTTACCATCATCTCTTAGCTTTGGATGTAACCGTTCGCTTATTCCCATTTCAACTAAGTCTAGTCTCACACTGATTCCATCCTTAGTCTTTCTCGATATGTGCAACAGCATCCCGACAAGGCTATCACAAACGTTCTTCTCCACATGCATTACATCGATACTATGTCTAACATCAAGAGTACGGCAATATAGAAGATCAAAAAAGATTGACCGCTTCTTCCATATACTCTTCTCGTTGGAACTTCTCTGATTCTTACCAAAGATGACGTTGACATGCTCTATCTGGCTATACACTTACTTAACCTACGATTGGGGCGAAACCGATGATGAAGAAACCTCCTATGACCAATGTAAACAGTTTTTCTCTCATGCTTAAATTGATAGAAGTGTGCGTTTGCTTCACATATCGGACATGCTTTATGCCCCTTGACATTGTATCCTAACAAGTTACAGTACGCAAGAAAGTCATTTACCGTTGTGAAAATCATCGCATGTAGCTTAAATGACTCTTGCCTGTATGCATCAAACACATCAATGCCTTCCTTCCTTAGCTTCTTTAAGTTTTAATCAAAGGTGCCAAGTAAACATCGATATCATTCCCTGGTTGTTTCAGTCCAGAAATCATCATAATAAGCATCATATGATTACGTTTCATGCACAACCAGGGAGGCAAGTTGTATATCACCATATGTAACACACCTTAACTAACCCCTTTAGCTTCATTTTATATCATTATGGAACCATTCTTGGGCCTTGAATAGCTTAAAAGGTCAAAAGAAAACAAATATGAAAATTTGATTTTTAAAAGTTACTATTCATTGAATTTTAGCCCAAATTTGAAATTTCATAACTAATTGTAGAAAAATCAAAATCAAGTGGTTCCAATTTCTATTTGAAGGATACAAGATCCTCTACAGGGGACAAATACTCATTGGGTCCTTAAGTTTCCCATTTGAATC
Organism: Vachellia pachyceras; assembly: GCA_025593235.1. Lineage (NCBI taxonomy): Eukaryota > Viridiplantae > Streptophyta > Magnoliopsida > Fabales > Fabaceae > Vachellia > Vachellia pachyceras. Next base: position 2,582 of record JANTPZ010150034.1, read on the forward strand.
AGCTTATTACACAAAGTTGTACTGTTCATTTGGTAATTTTTCATTTTTGCCAGGTTTTTCTGTGATTTTTCGCCAACTACAAACCATCATAACTCCTCGTACAAAAGTCCAATTCCAATGTTCTTTAGCTTGTTTTAAATCTTGTAATGTGAAATATTTTTCTAAAAAGTTTTAGCTCATTTGGAGTCCATTTTCTCTGTTTCACGGCAGGTCAAAGTATGGGGTTTGACCAACTTTACATTTACCAATTAGTCAAACTTGTTACTTTCCAACTTCATAATTTGACACACTAACTTCTAAGCCTCTTTTTCTCATGATCAACCATGCAATTGAGTATTCTTAAAGCATACATTAGCTACTTCATAGCAACCAAACATGCATGAGTTTAGGTTACATATTACATAACAATCCTTAATCAAAATAACATTAAGTTTACAACATCAAACCATAATCATAAACATACACAAATCTTGCTTCAAGCATCATTTACTTTCTCCTTACCCTTTTGATGAGCTTCCACCTAAAAATGGTTAGTGGGGGAGAATGAGATTTTTGGAAATCCCAATAGCAAAACTATCTAACATACTTCATAAAATGCATGACAACTTTTCATATAAATGTGGAATAATAAAAGTGCAACATGAAACACATAAATGCATATGTCCAAAGCATGAACATGCACACATCCACACTTTCATCATCATAAATTTCAAATCAAGTCATGCATTATTCAAAAGAATTTTCATAATAACTTAGATTAGAGTTAGATGGTCTTGCTATCTTTATCTCTTAATTCTCCTTAACTTGACCGCTCTCTTGATCACTTTGGAAATTACTTCCTTTCACCAAACTTTTGCCTACACAATTGACAACATTATGGCCATCAAAACAAGTCATTTCCAAGGTAAAAGTCAATGTAAATCTCCCTTAATCATCCCCTTGAACTTAATAAACCTTAAGACTTTAAACTTGTCTTTAATGTTTTCTAATGCTTCTCTAAACTTGTGGTCACTTTTACCCTACACAAAAACTCATTTTGAAGCCATTGGAAGCATTAAAATCATCAAATTCCAGCTCCTTCCCACTGATCTTGATCTGAACGAAAAAAGAACAAGTTGAAAAATAATGATTTTCAACTTCTTCTTCACATACTTATGTACTCTTATTCCTAAACCAATTTCCATGCATTATCTCATTCAAAACATCACTTCTTTTCCAAATGAAAAATTGGACAGCATCTCCCCTTAGGGTTTCATGATTCCCAAAATTCATACAAGCTTCAAAACAACATAAAACACACGCCAACAACTCCTTAACATGCCTAGAGTTGTTTGGTATCAATTGTGTGATCAAAATATCTATCTTCCTCATTTTCTTACTCAAGAACTAGAATTTTTCAGTAGCCAAATCCACCAAGAATCACGAAAATAAACCCAAAAGATTGAAGAGGAAAATTCCTCTCTTGCTCATTTTTGAAGGCTTGTTCTAGATATTTGGTTAGTTTTTGAAAATTCATCCATCTGCTCCAAAAACGGCGCCTGTTCATTTCTAGCCTTCTCTGGTCAGAAGGTTTTTAGAAAATTTTTCACTGTCTTGGAATTGCGTGGAAACTTCCTCTCATGCTCATTTTAGATATTTGGTTAGTTTTTGAAAATTCATCCATCTGCTCCAAAAGTGGGGCCCGTTCATTTTTGGCCTTCTTTGGACGAAAAGTACGTAAATTTTTCACTCTCTCGAAATTGCGTGCAAACTTCCTCTCTTGCTCATTTTTGAATGCTGATTCTAAATATTTGGTTAGTTTTTGAAAATTCATCCATCTGCTCCAAAAACAGCGCCCGTTCGTTTCTGGCCTTCTTTGGTCTGATAGTACGAAAATTTTTTACTGTCTCGGAATTGCGTGGAAACTTCCTTGCTTGCTCATTTTTTATTGCATATTCTAGATATTTGGTTTCTTTTTGAAAATTCATCCATCTGCTCAAAAACGGTGCCCTTTCGTTTCTAGCCTTCTTTGGTCGGAAAGTATGAAAATTTTTCAGTCTCTCAGAATTGCGTGGAAACTTACTCGCATGCTCATTTTTGAATGCTGATTCTAGATATTTGGTTAGTTTTTCAAAATTCATCCATCTGCTCGAAAAGGCACACGTTCGTTTCTGGCCTTCTTTGGTTGGAAAGTACGAAAATCTTTCACTGTCTTTGATTTGCATGGAAACTTCCTCTCTTGCTCATTTTTGAATGCTGATTCTAGATATTTGGTTAGTTTTTGAAAATTCATCCATCTGCTCCAAAAACGGCGCCTGTTCGTTTCTGGCCTTTTTTGGTTTGAAAGTACGAAAATTTTCACTCTCTCGGAATTGCATGGAAACTTCCTTGCTTGCTCTTTTTTGAATGCTGATTCTAGATATTTGGTTTGTTTTTGAAAATTCAACGATCTGTTAAAAAACGGCGCCCGTTCATTTTTGGCCTTCTTTGATCGGAAAGTACAAAAATTTTTCACTCTCTTGGAATTGCGTTGAAACTTCCTCGTGTGCTCATTTTTGAATGCTGATTCTAGATATTTGGTTAGTTTTTGAAAATTCAACCATCTGCTCCAAAAAGGCCCCAGTTCGTTTATGGCCTTCTATGGTGGGAAAGTACAAAAATCTTTCACTGTCTCGGAATTGCGTGCAAACTTTATCTCTTGCTCATTTTTGAATGCTGATTCTAGATATTTCGTTAGTTTTTGAAAATTCATCCATGGCTCCAAAAACGATGCACGTTCGTTTTTTGTCATCTTTGGTCGGAAAGTACCAAAATATTTCACTCTCTGAGGATTGCATGGAAACTTCCTCTCTTCCTCATTTTTGAATGCGGATTCTAGATATTTAGTTAGTTTTTGAAAATTCATCCATCTGCTCCAAAAAGGCCCCCATTCGTTTCTGGCCTTCTTTGGTAGGAAAGTACAAAAATCTTTCACTGCCTCGGAATTGAGTGCAAACTTCATCTCTTGCTCATTTTTGAAAGTGGATTCTAGATATTTGGTTAATTTTTTAAAATTCATCCATCTGCTCCAAAACCGGCAGCCGTTCGTTTCTGGGCTTCTTTGGTCGGAAAGTGTGAAAATGTTAAACTATCTCGGATATAGTGTAAACTTCCTCTCTGGATCATTTTTGAAAGCGGATTTAAGATATTTGGTTAGTTTTTGAAAATTCAACCATTTGCTCCAAAAAGGCCCCCGTTCGTTTCTGCCTTCTATGTGGGAAAGTACGAAAATCTTTCAATGTCTTGGAATTACGTCCAAACTTTATCTCTGGCTCATTTTTGAATGCAGATTCTTGAAATTTGGTTAGTTTTTGAAAATTCATCCATCTGCTCCAAAAACGGTGCCCATTCGTTTGTGGCCATCTTTGGTCGGAAAGTACCAAAATATTTCACTCTCTCAAAATTGCGTGGAAACTTCCTCTCCTCTACAATTTTGAATGCTGATTCTAGATATTTTGTTAGTTTTTGAAAATTCATCCATCTGCTCCAAAAACGGCCCACGTTTGTTTCTGGCCTTTTTTTGTCAGAAAGCACAAAAATTTTTCGATGGCTCGGAATTGCGTGGAAACTTCCTCTCTCGCCCATGATTGAATGCTGATTCTAGATATTTGGTTAATTTTGGAAAAGTCATCCATCTGCTCCAAAAACAACGCCCGTTCGTTTCTAGCCTTTTTTGGTTTGAAAGTACGAAAATATTTCACTGTCTCAGAATTGCGTGGAAAGTTCCTCTCGTGCTCATTTTTTATTGCGGATTTTAGATATTTGGTTAGTTTTTGAAAATTCATCCATCTGCTCCAAAAACGGCGCCTGTTTGTTTCTGGCCTTTTTTGGTAGGAAAGTACGAAAATTTTTCACTTTCTCGGAATTGCGTGGAAACTTCCACTCTTGCTCATTTTTGAATGCGGATTCTAGATATTTGGTTAGTTTTTTGAAACTCATCCATCTTCTCCAAAAACTACGCCCTTTCATTTCTGGCCTTCTTTGGTTTGAAAGTAGGAAAATATTTCACTGTCTCGGAATTGCGTGGAAACTTCCTCTCGTGCTCATTTTTTATTGCAGATTTTAGATATTTGGTTAGTTTTTGAAAATTCATCCATCTGCTCCAAAAACGGTGCCTGTTTGTTTCTGGCCTTTTTTGGTAGGAAAGTACGAAAATTTTTCACTTTCTCAGAATTGCGTGGAAACTTCCACTCTTGCTCATTTTTTAATGCGGATTCAAGATATTTGGTTAGTTTTTTGAAACTCGTCCATCTTCTCCAAAAACTACGCCCTTTCATTTCTGGCCTTCTTTGGTTTGAAAGTACGAAAATATTTCACTGTGTCGGAATTGCGTGGAAACTTCCTCTCGTGCTCATTTTTTATTGCGGATTTTAGATATTTGGTTATTTTTTTGAAAATTCATCCAACTGCTTCAAAAACGTCGCCCGTTGGTTTCTTGCGTTCTTTTGTCGGAAAGTACCACAATATTTCTCTGTCTCGGAATTGCGTGGAAAGTTCCTCACTGGCTCATTTTTGAATGTGGATTATAGATATTTGGTTAGTTTTTGGAAATTCATCCATCTGCTCCAAAAACAGTGCCCGTTCGTTTGTTGCTATCTTTGGTCGGAAAGTACAAATCTTTCACTGTCTCGGAATTGCGTGGAAACGTCCTCTCTTGCTCATTTGTGAATGAGGATTCTAGATATTTGGTTAGTTTTTGAAAATTCATCCATCCGCACAAAAAATGGCGCCCTGTCGTTTCTGGCCTTCTTTGATCGGAATGTACGAAAATCGTTCATTGTCTCGGAATTACGTGGAAACTACCTCTCTTGCGCATTTTTGAATGTTGATTCAAGATATTTGGTTATTTTTGAAAATTGATCAATCTGCTCCAACAACGGCGTCCATACGTTTCTGGCTTTCTTTGGTCGGAAAGTACGAAAATCCTTCACTGTCTCGGATTTACGTGGAAACTTCCTCTCTTGCGTATTTTTGAAAATTCATCCATCCGCTCCAAACTGACCTTTTTTGGTAGGAAGGTACGAAAATTTTTCACTTTCTCGGAATTGCGAGGAAACTTCCTCTCATGCTCATTTTTTGATGTGGATTCTAGATATTTGGTTAGTTTTTGAAAACTCATCCATCTGCTCCAAAAACTACGCCCGCTTGTTTCTAGCCTTCTTTAGTCGGAAAGTACGAAAATCTTTCACTGTCTCAGAATTGCGTGGAAAGTACCTCATTGGCTCATTTTTTAATGCGGATTCTACATATTCGGTTAGTTTTTTGAAAATTCATCCATCTGCTCCCAAAAAGGCGCCTGTTCATTTCTGGCCTTCTTTAATCGGAAAGTACGGAAATCTTTCTCAGTCTTGGAATTGCGGGCAAACTACCTCTCATGCACATTTTTGAATGCTGATTCAAGATATTTGGTTATTTTTGACAATTCATCAATCTGCTCCAACAACGAAGTCCGTACGTTTCTGGCTTTCTTTGGTCGGAAAGTACGAAAATCTTTCATTGTCTCTGAATTGCGTGGAAACTACCTATCTTGCGCATTTTTGAATGCTGATACAAGATATTTTGGTTATTTTTGAAAATTCATCAATCTGCTCCAACAACGGTGTTCGTTCATTTCTGGCTTTCTTTGGTCGGAAAGTACGAAAATGCTTCACTGTCTCGGAATTGCGGGGAAAGTTCCTCACTGGCTCATTTTTGAATGTGGATTCTAGATATTTGGTTAGTTTTTGAAAATTCATCCATCTGCTCCAAAAATGGCGCCCGTTCATGTCTGGCCTTCTTTGGTTGGAAAGTACGAAAATCTTTCACTGTCTCGTAATTGTGTGGAAACTTCCTCTCTTGCACATTTTTGAATGCTGATTCTAGATATTTGGTTAGTTTTTGAAAATTCATCAATTTGGTCCAAAAACAGTGCCCGTTCGTTTCTGCCCTTTTTTGGTCGGAAAGTACAAAAATCTTTCACTATCTCGGATTTACGTGCAAACTTCCTCTCTTTCGCATTTTTGAATGCGGATTCCAGATATTTGTTTAGTTTTTGAAAATTCATTCAAGTACTACAAAAATGGCTGCTGTTCGTTTTGGGCCTTCTTTGGCCGGAAAGTACAAAATGTTTCACTGTCTCAGATTTGCGTTGAAACTTCCACTCTTGCGCATTTTTGAATGCTTATTCTAGATATATGGTTAGTTTTTGAAAATTCATCAATCTGCTCCAAAAACGGCGCCCGTTTGTTTCTTCCTTTCTTTGGTCGGAAAGTAAAAAATCTTTCACTGTCTCAGAATTGCGTGGAAACTTCCTCTCTTGCTGATTTTTGAATGCGGATTCTAGATATTTGGTTAGTATTTGAAAACTCATCCATCTTCTCCAAAAAAACGGCGCCCGTTCGTTTCTGGCCTTTTTTGGTCGGAAAAGTACGAAATTCTTTCACTGTCTCGGATTTTCGTGCAAACTTCCTCTCTTGCGCATTTTTGAATGATGATTCAAGATATTTAGTTTGTTTTTGAAAATTCATCCAAGTGCTACAAAAACGGCAGCCGTTCGTTTCGGGCCTTCTTTGGTCGGAAAGTACAAAATGTTTCACTGTCTCGGGTTTACGTGGAAACTTCCTCTCTTGCGTATTTTTGAATGCTGATTCTATATATATGGTTAGTTTTTGAAAATTCATCAATCTGCTCCAAAAATGGCGCCCGTGTTTTTCTGCCATTCATTGGTTGGAATGTACAAAAATCTTTCACTGTCTCAGAATTGCGTGGAAACTTCCTCTCTTGCTGATTTTTGAATGCGGATTCTAGATATTTGGTTAGTATTTGAAAACTCATCCATCTTCTCCAAAAAAACGGTGCCCGTTCGTTTCTGGCCTTTTTTGGTCGGAAAAGTACGAAATTCTTTCACTGTCTCGGATTTTCGTGCAAACTTCCTCTCTTGTGCATTTTTGAATGATGATTCAAGATATTTAGTTTGTTTTTGAAAATTCATCCAAGTGCTACAAAAACGGCAGCCGTTCGTTTCGGGCCTTCTTTGGTCGGAAAGTACAAAATGTTTCACTGTCTCGGGTTTACGTGGAAACTTCCACTCTTGCGCATTTTTGAATGCTGATTCTATATATATGGTTAGTTTTTGAAAATTCATCAATCTGCTCCAAAAATGGCGCCCGTGTTTTTCTGCCATTCATTGGTTGGAATGTACAAAAATCTTTTACTGTCTCAGAATTGCGTGGAAACTTCCTCTCTTGCTCATTTTTGAATGCGGATTCTACATATTTGGTTAGTATTTGAAAACTCATCCATCTGCTCCAAAAACGGCGCCCGTTCGTTTCTAGCCTTTTTTGGTCGGAAAGTACGAAAATCTTTCACTGTCTCGGATTTGCATGGAAACTTCCTCTCTTGCACATTTTTTGAATGCTAATTCTAGATATTTGGTTAGTTTTTGAAAATTCATCAATCTGCTCCAAAAACGGTGCCTGTTCATTTCTGCCCTTCTTTAGTCGGAAAGTACAAAAATCTTTCATTGTCTCAGATTTACGTGTAAACTTCCTCTCTTGTGCATTTTTGAATGCTGATTCAAGATATTTGGTTAGTTTTTGAAAATTCATCCAACTGCTGCAAAATCGGTAGCTGTTCGTTCTGGCCTTCTTTGGTCGGAAAGTACAAAAATCTTTCACTGTCTCAGAATTGCGTGGAAATTTCCTCTCTTGCTCATTTTTGAATGCGGATTCTAGATATTTTATTCGTTTTTGAAAACTCATTCATATGCACCAAAAACGGCGCTCGTTCGTTTCTGGCTATCTTTGGTCGGAAAGTACGAAAATCATTCATTGTCTCGGATTTGCATGGAAACTTCCTCTCTTGCTCATTTTTGAAAGCGGATTCAAGATATTTGGTTAGTTTTTGAAAATTCATCCTTCTGCTCCAAAAAACAGCGTCCTTCATTTCGGGCCTTCTTTGGTCAGAAAGTACGAAAATCTTTCACTATCTAGGAATTGCGTGGAAACATCCCCACTGGCTCATTTTTGAATTCGGATTCTAGATGTCTGGCTATTTCTGAAAATTCATCCATCCCCTCAAAAAAGGGCGCCCATTCGTTTCGACCCTTTTTTGGTAGGAAAGTACGAAAATTTTTCACTTTCTTGGAAATGCGTGGAAATTTCCACTCTTGCTCATTTTTGAATGCGGATTCTAGATATTTGATTAGTTTTTGAAAACTCATCCATCTGCTCCAAAAAGGCGCCCGTTCGTTTCTGCCCTTCTTTGGTCGGAAAGTACAAAATGTTTTTTACTGTCTCGGAATTGCATGGAAACTTCCTCCCAAGCTCATTTTTGCTTGTGGATTCTAGATATTTGGTTAGTTTTTGAAAATTCATCCAACTGCTACAAAAACGGCGGCCGTTCGTTTCTAGCATTCTTTGGTTGAAAAGTACAAAATGTTTCATTGTCTTCGATTTGCTTGGAAACTTCGTCTCTTGCGCATTTTAGAATGCTGATTGTAGATATTTGGTTAGTTTATCAAAATTCATCGATCTGCTCCAAAAACAGCGCCTGTTCATTTCTAGTCTTCTTTGGTCGGAAAGTAAGAAAATGTTTCATTGTCTCGGAATTGCGTGGAAACTTCCTCTCAAGCTCATTTTTGCATGCGGATTCTAGATATTTGGTTAGTTTTTGAAAATTCATCCAACTGCTACAAAAACTGCGGCCGTTCGTTTCTAGCCCTCTTTAGTCGGAAAGTACAAAATGTTTCACTGTCTTGGATTTGCGTGGAAACTTCCTCTCTTACGTATTTTTGAATGCTGATTCCATATATATGGTTAGTTTTTGAAAATCATCCATCTGCTCCAAAAACGGTGCCCGTTCGTTTCTGGCCTTATTTGGTCGGAAAGCACGAAAATCTTTCACTGTCTCGGAATTGCGTGGAAAGTTCCTCACTCGTTCATTTTTGAATGTGGATTCTAGATATCTGGTTAGTTTTTGAAAATTCATCCATTTGCTCCAAAAAGGGCGCCCGTTCGTTTCAGGCCTTTTTTGGTTGGAAAGTACGAAAATTTTTCACTATCTCGGAATTCAGTGGAAACTTCCACTCTTGCTCATTTGTGAATGCGGATTCTATATATTTGGTTAGTTTTTGAAAACTCATCCATCTGCTCGAAAAACTGTACCCGTTTGTTTCCGGCCTTCTTTGGTCGGAAAGTACGAAAATCTTTCACTGTCTCGGAATTACGTGGAAACTTGCTCACTTGCTCATTTTTTAATGCAGATTTTAGATATTTGGTTAGTTTTTGAAAATTCATCAATCTGCTCCAAAAACGGCGCCCGTTCGTTTCTAGCCTTCTTTGGTCGGAAAGTACAAAAAATTTTCAATGTCCCGGAATTGGTGGAAAGTTTCTCGCTGGCTCATTTTTGAATTCAGATTCTAGATATACGGTTAGTTTTTGAAAATGCATCCATCTGCTCCAAAAAGGACGCCCGTTCGTTTCTGGCCTTTTTTTGGTAGGAAAGTACGAAAATTTTTCACTTTCTTGGAATTGCGTAGAAACTTCCACTCATGCTCATTTTTTAATGCGGATTCTAGATATGTGGTTAGTTTTTTGAAAACTCATCCATCTGCTTCCAAAACTGCGCCCGTTCGTTTTTGGTTTTCTTTGGTCGGAAAGTACGAAAATCTTTCACTGTCTTAGATTTACGTGGAAACTTCCTGTCTTGCGCATATTTGAATGCTGATTCTAGATATATGGTTAGTTTTTGAAAATTCATCAATCTGCTCTAAAAACGGTGCCCAATCGTTTCTGCCCTTCTTTGGTTGTTAAGTACAAAATGTTTCGCTGTCTCGGAATTGCGTGGAAACTTCCTCTCAAGCTCATTTTTGCATGCGAATTCTAGATATTTGGTTATTTTTTGAAAATTCAGCCAACTGCTACAAAAACGGCGGCCGTTCGTTTCTTGTCTTCTTTAGTCGGAAAGTACAAAATGTTTCACTGTCTCGGATTTGCTTGGAAACTTCCTCTCTTGTGAATTTTTGAATGCTGATTCGAGATATATGGTTAGTTTTTGAAAATTCACCAATCTGCTCTGAAAACGGCGCCCGTTTGTTTCTGCCTTCTTTGGTCGGAAAGGACGAAAATCTTTCACTGTCTCGGAATCGTGTGGAAAGTTCCTCACTGGCTCATTTTTGAATGTGGATTCTAGATATCTGGTTCATTTTTGAAAATTCATCCATATGCTCTAAAAACTGCGCCCGTTCATTTCTGGCCTTTTTTGGTAGGAAAGTACGAAAATTTTTCACTTTCTCAGAATTGGGTGGAAACTTCCACTCTTGCTCATTTTTTAATGTGGATTCTAGATATTTGGCTAGTTTTTGAAAACTCATCCATCTAGTCCAAAAACTGCGCCCGTTCATTTCTGGCCTTCTTTGATCGAAAAGTACTAAAATCTTTCACTGTCTCGGAATTGCGTGGAAAATACCTCTCTTGCGCATTTTTTGAATGCTGATTCAAGATATTTGGTTATTTTTGAAAATTCATCAATCAGCTCCAACAACGGCGTCCGTTCGTTTCTGGCTTTCTTTGGTCAGAAAGTACGAAAAATATTTCACTATCTCGGAATTGCGTGGAAACTTCCTCTCTTACGCATTTTTGAATGATGATTCCAAATATATGGTTAGTTTTTGAAAATTCACCAATCTTCTCCAAAAACGATGCCAGTTCGTTTCTACCTTCTTTGGTCGTAAAGTACGAAAATCTTTCACTGTCTCAGAATTGCGTGGAAAGTTCCTCACTGGCTCATTTTTGAATGCGGATTCTAGATATTTGGTTAGTTTTTGAAAACTCATCCATCTGCTCCAAAAACTGCGCTCGTTCGTTTTTTGCCTTCTTTGGTCGGAAAGTACGAAAATGTTTCACTGTCTCGGAATTGCGTGGAAACTTCCACTCTTGCTCATTTTTGAATGCGGATTCTAGATATTTCGTTAGTTTTCAAAAATTTATCCATCTGCACCAAAAACGTCGCCCGTTCGTTCTGGCCTTTGTTTGGAATATACGAAAATCTTTCACTATCTCGGATTTGCGTGTAAACGCCCTCTCTTTCGCGTTTTTGAATGCTGATTCTAGATATTTGTTAGCTTTTTAAAATTCATCAATCTACTGTAAAAACGGAGCCCATTCGTTTTTGACCTTCTTTGGTCGGAAAGTACAAAATCTTTCACTGTCTTGAAATTGCGTGGAAAGTTCCTCACTGGCTCATTTTTGAATGTGGATTCTAGAAATCTGGTTAGTTTTTGAAAATTTATCCATCAACGCCAAAAACTGTGCCCGTTCATTTCTGGCTTTTTTTGGTAGGAAAGTATGAAAATTTTTCAGTTTCTCTGAATTGCGTGGAAACTTCCACTCCTGCTCATTTTTTAATGTGGATTCTAGATATTTGGTTAGTTTTTGAAAACTCATCCATCTGCTCCAAAAATTGCGCCCGTTCGTTTCTGGCCTTCTTTGATCGAAAAGTACTAAAATCTTTTACTGTCTCAGAATTGTGTGGAAACTACCTCTCTTGCGCATTTTTGAATGCTGATTCAAGATATTTGGTTATTTTTAAAAATTCATCAATCAGCTCCAACAACGGCGTCCGTTCGTTTCTGGCTTTCTTTGGTCAGAAAGTACGAAAAATCTTTCACTGCCTCGGAATTGCGTGGAAAGTTCCTCACTGGCTCATTTTTGAATGCGGATTCTAGATATTTGGTTAGTTTTTGAAAACTCATCCATCTGCTCCAAAAACTGCGCCCGTTCATTTTTTGCCTTTTTTGGTCGGAAAGTACGAAAAATCTTTCACTGTCTCAGAATTGCGTGGAAACTTCCTCTCTTGCGCATTTTTGAATGATGATTCTAGATATTTAGTTACTTTATCAAAATTCATCGATCTGCTCCAAAAACGTCGCCTGTTCGTTTCTGGCCTTTTTTGGTCTAAAATAAGAAAATGTTTCATTGTCTCGGAATTGCTTGGAAACTTCCTCTCAAGCTCATTTTTGCATGCGGATTCTAGATATTTGGTAGGAATGTACGAAAATCTTTCACTGTCTCGGATTTGCGTGGAAATTTCCTCTCTTGCGCATTTTTTATTGCTGTTTTTAGATATTTGGTTAGTTTTTGAAAATTCATCAATCTGCTTCAAAACTGCACCCATTTGTTTTTGGCCTTCTTTGGTCGGAAAGTATGAAAATCCCATCTCGAATTTGCGTGGAAACTTTCTCTCTTGTGCATTTTTGACTGTTGATTCAAGATATTTGGTTAGTTTTTGAAAATTCATCTAACTGCTCCAAAAATGGCGGTCGTTCGTTTCTGGCCTGCTTTGGTCGGAAAGTACAAAATTTGGTCGAAAAAATGTGAATACTAGTGCACAACATGTCATTTAACAATGCATAACTTAACAAATAATAATGCACATAATGAATTACAAATCAAGTCAAATTTTAAACCTTTGCTCTGATACCAAAACAATGTGACACCTCTTATTTATCTCCCTTAGATTCCGTTATGATAAGTTGTAACCAATCAATGGTCTCAAATGTAATATCCATCCTTTTCTGTAAGCCAACATAGAGGCCAAATCGATAGTTATAAGACAAGACAAGGCCCAGAAATAAAAAAGTACAGAAAAAGGAGATGTCAATGGACTTAAAAGACCCTGGTCAAATTAGTTCTAAGGCTTTGAGATTTCTAAGAATGTAAGCCATGGACAAAAATGTTATTAAGTATAAAGACTAAGGGCAGTATGGTCATTGGATAAAAATGGCTAAACCAGTAGTCAAAGTCAAGTTGGAGGCCATGGATAGAAAGTACGGAAAAAGTTAACGCTATTGGGTCGGAAGTCGCAGAATCAGATTTGGCCCGGTGGATGGAAGTCGGTAGGAACTTTAAAGTTAAGCGTGCTCACCCTGGAGAAATTTTAGGATGGGTGACCCTCTAGGAAGTTGCCTAGGAGTCAGAAACCAAAAGATCAAGGGCTAAGATGTCAAGGGCAAAATGGGAATTTAGTAAAAGTTAGACTGTGAAAGGGCATTGTGGTCATTAAGAGAAAGTGTAAGGGCATTTTGGTCATTTGATAAAGTCAAAGTCAAAGTCAAAAAGTCCAACAGTTGACCAAAAATCAGAAAAATCCACAGATGCTCAAAAGATAGAGCATAACTCACTGATTACCAGAGATTCAACCGATTGTTGAAATTCGGTCTGGATGATGAATTATGGAATTTTAAAGATTTGATGATTGAAAATATTTCTTTAAGGTATCAGGAGTTCTCTAAGACCAAAAACCAGAGTCTAGGAAAGTTCAGTGAATTTTATAGTATTTTACAAAATTATTGCCTAAAGTACGATTAAGGAGATTTTCCCGAAAATGAGGAAAAGGCCCGAAAAATCCCCAAAAATATAATTTCTTGCAAAAAATTAATTTGGGACATTTAGAAGGTATTTTGGGGAAAGAGAAGGGCTAAAATATCAATGAAAAATATAGAAAATTATAAGGCCCTAAAAATGCTTTATTATAAAACTGCTCGTTTTCAGAAGTTTTCGGTAGGATAAAATAATCCTGTTAATTTTGGATGGATCAAGGGACAATTTGAGGATGATGATTTTAATATATTCAAGAGGGAATTATGGAGATTAAATGAGGAAGGAAACATCTCCAGAAAAGTAGAAAAAGATTTACCGGAATAGAGTTATGCTTACCGGTAAAAAGTATAATCTGTAGAAGTAACCGAATGGAATTCGGTTTGGTTAATGTAACCAAACCATAACCAGATTTTTCCCTCTCCATGTGCAGCAATTATGACACTTTTTATGAGCAAATAAGAGCCAAGTACATGTCACATATGTGGTTAAATATGGACCCTTGGATTTTTACTTAGTAATTAAGCTTAAATCCTAGCCTTCCATCTTTTATGAGAGATTTCTATAAAAAGCTATTTCCCTTCATTTCCTCTCATTTTGGCCAACTTTCATGGCTGCCCAAGAGAAGAGAGAAGACACCATTTTTGCTCATGGAGAAGGAGGAAGAATTTGAAGAAAAACTAAGGTAAGAGAACTTACCAACCAAACCTATACATCAATCTCTTCCTCTCAACTTCCTCTACCTTTCTATCGGTTTAGATTTTTGATTTTGTCTCTCTTTTGGTGGCTGGAAAGTTAGGGTTCATGAGATGAAAAATGAGAAAGAGAGGGATTTAGAGGAAATAATTGGTTGCAAAACACTCCTTGCTTGATAAGGAGAAGATTGATGTATATATTGCTTGGGTTTGATGTTTGTATGAATTTTTGGAATCTCAAACCCTAAGGGGAGATGCTGTCCAATTTTATATTTGATGAGGAAGAGTTGTTTTTGAGCTAAATAATCCATGAGAAGTGTTTTGGGATCAAGAATATGTTGTTACATATGATGAAAGTTTGAAAAATCATTTTCTCCTTTCATGGACAGATTTTCGTCCAGACCTGTATGGTATAGGAGGAGTGTGATTTTGATGATTTTGATGCTTCCATTGAGTTTAGAAGGCAAAATTGTGTAGGGTATAAGTGAGAAAAGTTTTGGGAAGCATTTAAAGTCATAAGAGCAAGTTTCAAAGTCTTAAAGGGTGTTTAAAGGAGCATTAAGGGTCATATTGCGTTTTTGCAAGATTTCTTGTTTTGTGATGGCTGGAAATTTATGATTATGCTCTTATGATGTTTAGGAGATTGAGAAGCCAAAGAACCTATTGGGAAAGACCATCAAGAGAGGTTTAAATCCTAAGGAAAAGCTAAAGAGACAAGGTAGCAAGACCTTCTAACCCTAAGCTTAATTGCTTTGAAAATGTGTATGAATTATGCATGACTTGTGTTGAAAATTTGTGATGATTGAAAGTGTGAATATGTGCTTTTGTTCGCTATGGCCATATGCATTTCATTGTTACATGTTGCACTTTTATGAATTCACACTTATATTGAAAGTTGTCATGCAATGTTATAATGTGTGTTAGAAAGTTTTGCTACTGGGATTTC
>JANTPZ010150035.1:1148-11918 GCA_025593235.1 Vachellia pachyceras
TTTACTGGTAAACTTAACTTTATTTCGGTAAATCTTTTTCTACTTTTCTGGAGATATTTTCTTCCTCATTAAATCTCCATAATTCCATCTTGAATATAATAAAATTATTATTCCCAAAATACCCTTTAATTATCTCAGTTTTTACAGGATTATTTTATCCTGTCCAAAATCCCTGAAACGGAACAATAGGAGAGCAAATTTCTTTTAGGGCCTTGAAAAATACTATATTTTTCAAAATTAATTTTTGAAATAATTATATTTCGGGGATTTTTCGGGTATTTTTTCCAATTTTTCGGGAAAACTGTCTTAATTATATATCGGTAATAATTTTATTAATTACTACATAATTAACTGGATTTTCCATATTTTTCTCCAAATTTTTGAATAGCTTCTAATATTTAAAATACTTATTTTTCCTCTTTTACCCTTCAAAATTCCGTAGATGGAGATCGGGTCCGAATCTGGAAAATCCGGGTTACGTCATTGCGACCGGTATGTAGAGATTTATCTTTTGGGCATCTATAAATTTTTTTGATATTTTGGTCAACTGGTTGACTTTTTGACTTTGACTTTGACTTTTCTTTTGTCAAATGACCAAAATACCCTTTAACTTTCTCATAATTACCATTTTGCCCTTACTTTCTCTACTTTTCCAAAAATTACTATTTTGCCCTTTCTTTTGATACTAAAAGACCTTTATATCCTTGGTCTTTCATTAAATGATGTATGGGTCCCTTTCCTGAAGGTTTTCCCATCCTCATATCACTTTGGGCAATTTTCCTTAATTCTAGAATTCCTACGGAACTCCGTGTACAAAACCAAGTCTATCCTTTCGACTTGCGGCCTATAGTTTTTCTTTCTGTACTATTTACCTCTGATTTCTCTTTTCATTCCTAGCTATCGGATTAACATTTCATTCAGCTAGCATAGAAATTTATGGATATTACATTTCTAGCCCCCTTAAAAATAAATTTCATCCTCGAAATTTACGTACCTTATAAGAATAATTGTGGATATCTGTTCCTCATGTCCTCCTCCATTTCCCATGTAGCTTCTTCAGCTGCTGACCCTTGCCATATGACATTGACCGTATAAATACTCTTGTTTCGGAGCTTCTTCACCTTCCGGTCAATTATACAAGATGGTCCTACTTCATATGACAAATTATCTTGCAATGCAATATTTTCATATTATATAACATGTGCTGGGTCAGGATTATACTTTTTTAGCTGGGAGACATGGAAGATATTATGGATCAGACTCAGATTCGGGGGTAATGCTAACCGATATGCTACTGGTCCGACTCTATCTAGGATTTGAAAGGGTCCAATATACTTTGGACTAAGCTTCTTCCTCTTCAGAGATCGACCTAGGCCCCTGTCATTGGAGAAATTCAAAGGAATACATGATCCCCAACTTCAAATTCCAACGGTCGTCTTCTCTGATCTGCATAACTTTTTTGTCGACTTTGAGCTGCTAATAACTTCTTCTTTATCATCTCTATCTGAGCAGCCGTACGATTAACTATTTCTGGATCGTACATGTCTCTTTCCTTCAATTCTGTCCAACATAAAGGAGATCTACATTTCCTCCCATATAGTGCTTCATAAGGCGCCATCTTGATACTGGAGTGATAACTGTTATTATAAACAAACTCAGCTAACGGCAAGTATGCACTCCAATTTCCTTTTAGTTCTAGCATGCACGCTCTCAACATATCCTCGAGCCTCTGTATGGTTCTCTCTGATTGTCCATCCGTCTGCGGATGATATGCTATGCTAAAACTTAACCTTGTTCCGAGCGCCTCTTGTAATGACTTCCAAAATCTTGAAGTAAAACGAGGATATCGGTCTGAAATAATATTCTTTGGCACCCTGTGCAATCTTACTATCTCTTTTACATACGTCTCTGCTAACTTTGTCAGCGGCCAATTCGTATGTATTTGCAGAAAATGCGCTGACTTTGTTAATCTATCAACAATTACCCAGATGACATTATGGTTGCTGATTCGGGCAATCCAACGATGAAATCCATCGTAGCACTATCCCATTTCCATTCTGGAATTTTTGGGCTTTGTAATAACCCTAGCGGTCTTTGATGTTCTATCTTCACTTTCTGACAAGTGAGACATCTAGTCACATATTCTGTAACTTCTCGTTTCATTTTAGGCCACCAAAATAGCCATTTTAGCTCATGATACATTTTCGTCATTCCAGGGTGAATGGTATATCTACTTCTGTGAGCTTCATCTAGTATCTTCCGTCTCAAAGTAGGCTTTGGAGGGATATAATATCTGTTTCGGAACTTAATTATTCCCTCTGAATCTTTGCTGGATTCTCTTGCTCCTCCTTGACTCATTTGAATCTCTATATTCTGAGCAAACTGGTCTTCTTGCTGAGCTCCCCTGATCTCATCTTCTATATCACTATGGATCTGAGTAGTTCCATATCTCTCAGGCTCTACTTGTAACTGATTTAAAATACCCCAATCTCTGAGGTTCTCCATCAGTCTTTGTTCTTTCATCATCATCATAGCCACCTGCGCTGTCTTTCTGCTCAATGCATCGGCAACCACATTAGCTTTGCCTGGATGATACTTGATCTGGTAGTCATAGTCCTTGAGCAATTCCATCCATCGTCTCTGTCTCAAATTCAGCTCTTTTCTGATCTTGTAAATACTTGAGACTCTTATGATCACAATATAGCTCGATGGTTGCTCCATACAAATAATGCCTCCATATCTTTAGAGCATAAACTATCGCTGCTAGCTCCAAATCATGTTTGGGATAGTTTTCTTCATGAGGCTTTAATTGCCGTGAGGCATAAGCTACTACTCTTCCCTGTTGCATTAATACACATCCCAATCCATGCTTACTAGCATCGCTGTAGACCACATAGGTCTCTTTCAGATTTGGGACTACTAGTACAGGGGTCGAGGTTAGCTTTCTTATTAACTCTTGAAAACTGGCCTCACATTTCTCATCCCACGAAAAAGTTTGATTCTTTCTTGTGAGCTTAGTCAGTGGTAAGGCAATTCGAGAAAAGTTTAGAATAAATCGTCAGTAATAACCTGCTAGGCCCAGAAAACTCCTAACTTTAGTTACTGTCCTAGGCCGATTCCATCTCAGTACTGTAATATCCACCTTTTCTATAAGCCGACATAGAGGCCAAATCGATAGTTATAAGATAAGACAAGGCTTAGAAATAAAAGTACATAAAAAGGAGATGTCAGTGGAATTAAGAGACCCTGGTCAGATTAGTCCTAAGGCTTTAAGATTTCTAAGAATATAAGCCAGCGACATAAATGTCATTAAGCATAAAGGCCAAGGGCAGTATGGTCATTGAATAAAAATGGCTAAACCAGTAGTCCAAAGTCAAGTGAGAGGCCACGGATAGAAAGTATGGAAAAAGTTGACGCTGTTAGGCCGGAAGTTGCAGAATCAGATTTGGCCAAGTGGATGGAAGTCGATAAGAACTTTAAAGTTAAGCGTGCTCACCCTAGAGAAATTTTAGGTGGGTGACCCCTTGGGAAGTTGCCCCAGGAATCAGAAACCAAAAGATTAAGGGCCAAAAGGTCATGGGCAAAATGGAAATTTATGAAAAGTTAGGATATGAAAGGGCATTTTGGTCATTAAGAGAAAGTGTAAGGGCATTTTGGTCATTTGACAAATTCAAAGTCAAAAAGTCAAACAGTTGACCAAAAATCAGAAAAATCCACAGATGCCCAAAAGATAGAGCAGAACTCACTGATTACCAGAGATTCAACCGATTGTTGAAATTCGGTCTAGATGATGAATTATGGGACTTTAAAGATTTGATGATTGAAAATATTTATTTAAGGTATCAGGAGTTCTCTAAGACCAAAAACTATAGTCTATAAAAATTCAGTGGAATTTATAGTATTTTACAAAATTATTGGCAAAGTACGATTAAGGCGATTTTCCCGAAAACGAGGAAAAAGGCCCGAAAATCCCCAAAAATACAATTTATTACAAAAATTAATTTGGACAATTTAGGATGTATTTTGGGGAAATATGAAGGGCTAGAATATCAATGAAAAATATAGAAAATTATAAGGCCCTACAAATGATTTATCCTAAGGTTTCGTGTTTTCAGGAGTTTTTGACATGATAAAATAATCCTGTTAATTTTGATTGGATTAATGGACACTTTGAGGATGATGATTTGAATATATTTAATATGGAATTATGGAGATTAAATGAGGAAGAAACATCTCTAGAAAAGTAGAAAAAGATTTATCGGAATAGAGTTATGTTTACCCGTAAAATGTGTAATCGGTAGAAGTAACCGAATGGAATTCGGTTTGGTTAATGTAACCAAACCATAACTAGATTTTTTTAGCCACATGATGATATTTTGACTAACCAATGAGAAGTCCACAAATGTTTAAGAGGTGGACAAATTACAACCCTTAGATTAAGCTTACTTAAGAAGCTTTCATCCTAACCATCCATTTAAATTGTGAGGGATTTTTATAAATACATTTCTTCTTCATTCTCCCACCACTTTGGCCGACTTTTGCTGCTGGATTTTGAGGAAGAAGAGTACACCATTGTCCTCCATTAAAGAGAAGAGCAAGCTTCCAAAAATCCAAGGTAAGAGGAGCTACTACCTTATGCTATACATCAAATTCTTCCTCTCAACTTCCTCTACAACTTCCATGGATTGAAATTATGATTTAGGCTCTCTTTCTCAAGTTTGGATACCTAGGGTTCTTGAGAGAAAAGTGAGAAAGAGAGGGATTTAGCAAGGTTTAATGGGTGGAAATTACTCCTTGCATGATAAGGAGTAGTTTGATGTATAGCTTGTGATTGTTTGGCTCTTGTTTGTTGATTTTGTAAATTTTGGGATGGTGAACCCTAAGGAGAGGTGCTGTCCAATTCTTCATTTGATATGGAAGAGTTGTATTTGAGCCAAACAACACATAGAATATAAGTTTGGAATCAAGAAATGGTGATTGCATGAGTTGAAACTTTGAAAAGAACCATTTTCCTAATTTTTGGGAATTTTCGTCCAAATCTGGAAGGTGGTTGAAGGAAGTTTATTTTGATGATTTTGATGCTTCCAATGGGTTTAAAATGAGTTTTTGTGTAGGGTAAAGGTAACCACAAGTTTGTGGAAGCATTGGAAAACATCAAAGACAAGGTTGATGTCTTAAGGCTTATGTAATTCAAGAGAGAGTTTAAGGGAGATTTACCTTAGTTTTTGTCTTGAAAATGGCTTATAATAGATGGCCATAATGTTGTCAATTGTGTAGGCAAAAGTTTGGTGCAAGGGATTAAATTCTCATGTGAACAAGAGAGCATTCAAATTAAGGGGAAATTAAAGATACAAGGTAGCAAGACCTTCTAACCCTAAGCTTAATTGCTTTGAAAATGTGTATGAATTATGCATGACTTGTGTTGAAAATTTGTGATGATTGAAAGTGTGAATACGTGCTTTTGTTTGCTATGGCCATAATGAATTCACACTTATATTGAAAGTTGTCATGCAATTTTATAATGTGTGTTAGAAAGTTTTGCTACTGGGATTGCTAAAAATCTCACCCTCCCCCACTAACCATTTTTAGGTGAAAGCACATTCAAGGGTAAGGTGGAAGTGGTTGATTCATGAAGCAAAGTTTAATGTGCATTGTTGTGGGCTTTTTTATGAACTTATGTTACTATGTTGAAGTTTGTAATGTGGCATGTAATATAACTCATGCATGTATGATGGACTTATGATAATTAATGTATGCCCTACGAATGCCTAATCACATAGGATATTATGATTAAGAAAAGTTTAGAAATCATTAGGTTGAATTATGAAGTTAAGAAGTTGAAAATTTGGCCAAGTGAGAAGTTGGTTAAACCCCCAACTTTGGCATAACGTGAAATAGAGTAAATGGATTCCAAATGTCCTGAAATTTTATGGAAAAATATTTCACATTGCAAGGTTTAAAACGGGCCAAAGATCACTGGCATTGGAATTTTGTATAGAAAGTTATGACTATTCAAAATTGACGAAAAAATCACAGAAAATCCTTGGAAAATGAAAAATTACCATATGAACAGTTCATATTTACGAATGAATATGTACCAGTTGGACCAGTTACTGTTCAAATGAGTATTTTTCCCTCATAAAGGAATTTTTAAGCTTCAAATATAAGTTGGAACCACTCGATTTTGATTTTTCTAGAATTAGTTTTGAATTTTAAATTTGGCCCGAAAAACTGTGAATAGTAACTTTCTTAAAAATGGAAGCTTTTATTTTGGTCCCTTTTCACAATGTAAGATGTTTGAGGCCATTAATTGGTTCCAACTCATCATAATGGAAGCTAAGAGGGATAAATAAGAGGTGTCACATTGTGTTTGGTATTAGAGCAAAGGTTTAAGGTTTGAGTTGATTTGTAATGAAATATGTGCATTATTATTTGTTAAGTTGTGCATTATTAAATGACATGTTCACTAGTATTCAACATACAATGCTTTGTATATTCAATGCTAATTCTTATGGTATATGTTGGTTGCCTCTTATGATGATATGCTAGTTAGTTCTGTTTTATATTCATGATTTTATGAATGAATGTGATTAGCTAAACATGAGAAGTTAAGTATATTAATGAAGTATCTGAAAAAGAGGAAGAGCTGGCACAAGAATTACTAGAATATGCATGGGACAACAAATATGAAGGTCCAGTGTTTGATATGATTGCTTCTCTACAATGCATACTGGATGCTAACATCCGAGGACTCCATGAGCATACTGCTCTGCATGGACGAGGCTTTCAGTTAGCATATATCCAATTGTGCTAGAGAGGCATATGAGCTGGATCAGATCATCCAAGAATCTGTAAGTCCGGTAGAGATGCCGGTACCAAAGGAAGCGCTCCTAGTAGAAGAAGAGGATCCAGAAAGGGAAGAGAATCCCGGATATACTTCCTTTGGGTCCGGATTTACTATAATATTATCATCTCGAGATTTAAGTGAGATGCAAAGGCAACCAAAAGATTAAAGTTTAAACTATAGAATTTGCCCATAGGAGATAGTTTACGGGAAAGTTAGACGCCGTAAATGGATTATATTGATAATACCCTGGAATCACGGAATTACATTTCTCCTCAAATATGGAAACTTTATTTAGTCAAATAGTAAAGGCCAGAGAGGCCTTTGATCTTGATTAGCCACCAAAGGTGTAGTAGAGACTTCCTCCTCAGTTTAGATTGAAGTTAAAGAGTCCCTTAGTGATATTCTGATAGTCGGAAAGTTCCTAAATGTATTTCCAAAAGAGATCAGCGGACTACCTCCATAGAGTGAGGTGAAGTTTGCTATTGATTAAGTACCAGGAATAAACTTAAGTTCCAAGATTCCATACAAAATGTTATCAATTGAGAAAAAAGAGATAAAAGAATAGATAGAGGAGCTATTAGAGAAGGGGATTGTTAGACCCAGTGTCTCACCCTGGAAAGCCCCAGTTCTCTTTGTGAAAAGAAAGACATTAGAATAGATTGATCTCATATCAGGCTATCACTAGCTCCTAGTCAAAGCTAATGACATTTTTTAAGATGGCTTTCCGTACAAGATACGAACATTATGAGTTTATAAGAGTACAATATGGTTTAATGAATGCCCCTGTAGTTTTCATGAACTACCTGAATTGTGCATTTTGACGATACTTGGACCGGTTTGTCGTAGTCTTATAAATGATACCATAGTGCACTCCAGATCTTTAAAGGAATATAAAAAGGGCATCCGAGAATTTTTATAAAATTGTTTTGAAAGAAAAATTTTTATGCTAAGCTCAGTAAGTTCTAGTTATTAAAGGTGAAATTCCTAGGATAGGTGATCACTCAGGAAGAAGTCGCTGCTGACCGCGCCAAGTAAAGGTAGTACTGAGATCGAATTGGCCTAGGACAGTAAGAGAAGTAAAATTCCTAGGGCACGTGATTTCTCAGGAATGGGTCGCAGTGGACTACGCCGAGTAAAGGCAGTACTGAGATAAGATCTGCCTAGGACCATAACCGAAGTCAAGGGCTTTCTGGGCCTAGCAAATTATTATAGATGTTTTATATAAAACTTTTCTTGGATTTCCTCTCTGCCAAATAAGCTCACTAGAAAGAACCAGTCTTTTTCTACAAAATGACAAGAATATTTATACGTATAATTTAGAGTTGACAACGATAGTTTATGCTTTAAAGATATGGAGGCACTAGTTATATGGAGCAACCCTCAAGCTATAATATGATTATAAGGTTCTCAAGTATTTATAAAGATTGGAAGAGCTGAACTTGAGACAGTGACGTGGGACGGAATTGCTCAAGGACTACGACTACTGAATAAGTATCAGCTGAGCAAAGTAAATGTAGTTACCGATGTTTTAAAGTAGAAAGACAACGCAGGTGGCTATGATCATGACTAAGAGCGAAAGCTAAAGTAGAACCTCAGAAATTGGGATATATTGAGTTATTTACAAACATGGAAACATTCAGATCCTCAGTAATATAGATGATGAGAATAAAGAAACTCAAAAAGAGGATCAGTTTACTACGATTATAGAGACTCAGCTGAGTTAAGCAGAAGCTAAAGAATTTAATAGAGTTTCTGAGAGAATAATTATGTTCAAAAATAGATGTTATATCCCTCCAAAGCCTGTTGTGAAACGGAGGATACTAGATGAAACTAAGTTTTACCTCCAGAAATGAGATAGATGAGACGATCAAGGAAAGAATCTCTGATAATCCAGTAAAATTTGAGGTTATTAGATATCCTAAGCTATTAGTAAGCTAGGTTATGATCTTATGCTGGACAAAATACATGTTATCAGAGATAAAGTTATGTACATTAAAATCGTCTCAAAAGTTCAAAGAGTACAGAAGCAAAGAGACAGGATAGGTATAGTAATGGAATCCTGTCTAGTAATTCTAATGCTAGTGGTAAATAGAGGTATAAGGTAAGAATAGTTGAAATACAGTTATAATACAAAAGTGCTATTTTGGGCTATAATTTATGATAACTAAGTATGAGAATGAGTTGGGTAGACGTTGAATAAATTGTGGTTGATTTTCTAAAGAAACTAGAAAGTAGACAGTACCGAAAGTACTAAAGCTGCTGAAAGGCTTTATGATTATTACCAGTAAGCCAGATAGACTGTGATAGACACAGTGGCCACAACAGCAGCAGTTCTAGTAACCACAATAGACTTCCCAACTTATGATAGCCCAAGTTCAGCAGTAATAAAGGCATAGTAGTAGCAGTAGAGTTTGAGGACACTTTTTGATGAATTATCTGCTAGTATATAGGCTTAAATCCTTATATGATAAAAGATTCCTACAAGAATAAATTGTAAAGTTGAAATGACCATGGATGAATTGGTCAAGGAATCTTAAGAGCTACCAAAGGGAAAGTCAGGTAGCTGTCATAATGATACAGATGATGAGAAATAGATAAAGAAGTGATATGACACACCCGAGAACAGTAAAAGCAAATCATGTAGAACTGGAAGATGCCTTAGGCAATGAGAGTTAAACTAGTGATATTTCACTATGTTTTCAGGCATCGCAAAAAGGGTGTGATTCTCAGGCTAAGTATGTGAATGAAAAATGAAGTCTCAACAGTAAATGCCACTGATTTAAAAGTAAGTTAAGAAAGGTTCCCTGATTGGGACAAGGTATGTTGCGATATGATGAGGAGAGGAAGTACCCAACAGAAAGCATACCAGAAAAAGTTTTAGCCAAAAAGTATCTCTCTAAAGTTTGGGATGGTGATTTTCCTGTGCCAACACCGCAGTTAGGCGTATAATAATTAGAGTCGCCATAGTTAGGCGAGCCACTTCCTGATAGACAGGAAGAAAGGTAAATCCTTGATAGACAAGGATACGTAGGACTAATTGCCTTAGCACAAGGCAAGCTACTTCCTGATAGACAAGGAGAAGCATATTCCTTATAGACAGGAATCAGATAGAACTCCAATGGGAAACCATTGTGAGCTTCTCATGTTGTCCCATAAGAGAAAGAAAGTAGTAAAAGTAAGGAATATAGAATAAGCTATTCCCAATACGAAAAGAGAGAAAGTAAGTTAATAGCAGTCAAGGGCAGAATCCCTTGAATAGTTGGGTACTAGATAAATTAGTAAGATGAACAGAATGCAAGTCCTCTCTTTGCAACATCATGATAATGATCAGAAAAGAAGTAGTAAGGATTGTTGAATCCTAAGATATAGAAGGTGGGAAAAGAACAGACATTGAATGAATAGATGCCTGAGAAGTCAAGTTGTATAGCAAAAGAAATGTGGCATGAGAAATATAAGCTAAGAAACATGAAAGGAAAAGAGGAATGAGCAAAGCTTAAGAGGGCATGTCTGCTTCTATGATTAATCTTGGGGAATTATCAGAATAGCTACCACTGAGGATAGACGATTCAACCTTAGCTTATGCTCGATGGTCTAAAGGTTCCAAAGAGTAAAGTGGCTCTAGTATCAGAAATTCCAGAGATAAGAAGAGGCGATATGCCTCCAGAAGAGCAATAGAGCTCTTAAGGTCTGCAGACTCAGTTAAAGCAAGCAGAGAGCCTTTATTATACAAAGAACCATAGAAATTATACAAACTCACCATGTATTGAAAGAAGAGACTCAAGGGTGAGTTAAAAGTAAAGAAAAGCAAGATTGCAAAAAATAAACGTCAGCAAAGAAAGAGGCTGACTAGATAAAGTGACCATTGAAATTTAGGCAATAAGTAAGATTGCCTCAGAAATGTTATTTTTCAAAAGTAATGGTTG
>JANTPZ010150036.1:1910-13523 GCA_025593235.1 Vachellia pachyceras
AGGATATGAAGGTCCAGTGTTTGATAAAGATTGTTTCTCTTCAGCGCATTCTGGATGCTAACACCCGAGGACTCCGTGAGCATATTGCTCTGCATGGACGAGGGTTTCGGTTAGCATATATCCAGATGGGCTAGAGAGGCATATTAGCTGGATCAGAATTTCCTAAACCCATGAGCCCAGTAGAGATGTCGGTATCGAAGGGAGAGCTCCTAGTAAAAGAATAGAACCCTGGATAAACTTCATTTTGATCAAGATTTACTACAATAGTATTATCAAAGGTTCAAGCGAGATGTAAAGGCAACGAAAAGACCAAAGTTTGAAATGCAAAGTGTTCAGAGGAGATAGTGTGCGGGGAATTCAAACATCACAAATTGATTTTACCAAATGTAACCTGGAATTGAATACCCGTGAAAGTATAGAATTACTTTTCTCCTCAAAGATAAAGATTTTATTTAATTGAATAGAAAGGGCCAGGGAGGCCTTTAAGCTTGATTAGTTGCAAGAGGTGCAATAGGGACTTTCTCCTCAGTTGAGATTGAAGTTAAAGAGTCCCTTAAAGATATTCTGTTAGTTGGAGAATTCCTGGATGTATTTCCATAAGAGATCAGCGGATTACCTCCAGAGAGAGGTGGAATTTGCTATGGATCTAGTACCAGGAACAGACCCGATGTTAAAGAGGGAAAAAAGTATTTTCCAAGATAAATATTATATCAGGCTATCAATATCTCCAAGTTGGAACTGGCGATATTTTTAAGGTAGCTTTCCTTATTGGATGCGAATATTATGAGTTTATAGGAATGCCATTGGTTTGACGAATGCCCATGCAGTTTTCATAAACTATATTAAGTATGTATTTCGGCAATACCTGGAACATTTTGTTGTAGTCTTATAGATGATGTTATAGTGTACTCCAGATCTTTAGAGGAATATAAAAGAGGCATTTGAGGATTTTATTAATAGTTTTGAAAGAAAAATATCTATACGCTAAGCTCAGTAACTTCTAATTATCAAAGGTGAAACTCCTAGGATAGGTGATCACTCAGGAAGGAGTCACTGCAGACTACGCTAAGAAAAGGCAGTACTGAGATGGAATCAGCCTAGGATAGTAAGAGAAGAGAAACTCCTAGAGCACGTGATCTCTTAGGAATGGGTCGCAGTGGACTACACCGAGTAAAGGTAGTACTGAGATTGATCTTCCTAGGATAGTAACCGAAGTTAGGAGCTTTTTGGGCCTAGCAAATTATTACAGATGTTTTGTACAAAACTTTTCTCGGATTTCCTTACTGCTAGATACACTCACTAAAAAGAACCATTCTTTTTCATGGAATGAGAAGTTTGAGGCCAGTTCTAAGAGTTAAAGAAGAAACTAACCTCGATGTTTATACTAGTGATCTCAGATCCCCAAACGACCTATGTGGTCTACAGTGATGCTAATAAGCATGGATTGGACTGTGTGCTTATGCATAGGGTCGAGTGGTAGTTTATGCTTCACAACTGTTAAAGTTTTATAAAGAAAACTATTCCACGCATGATATTAGGCTAGCAGCGATAGTCTATGTTCTAAAGATATGAAGGCACTAGTTATATGGATCAACCATCAAGCTGTGTAATGATTTTAAAAGTCTCAAGTAATTGCAATATTAGAAAGAGTTGAATTTGAGATAAAGACGCTAGATGGAGTTGCTTAAAGACTATGACTACATTATAAAGTATTATCCAGGTAAAGAAAATGTAATTGCCGATACACTAAGAAAGAAGACAGCGCAGGTGGCCATGATGATGATGATGATGAAAGAACAAAGATTAAAAGAGAACCTCCAAGATTGGAGTGTACTGAATTAGTTATAGATAAAGCCTGATAGATACTAAATCACTTAAATCCTCAATGATATAGAGGATGAAATTAGGGAAGCTTAGTAAGAAGATCATTTTGTTTAGAACTTAGAGAATCAGATGAGTCAAGAAGAAGCTAAAGAATTGAACGAAACCACTGAGGGAATAAATAAGTTCAAAGATAGATGTTATACCCCTCCAAAGCCTGCTTTGAGGCAGAGACTGCTAGATGAGACTAAGTCTTACCTCTGGGAATGAGATAGAAGAAATGATTAAGGAAAGAATCTCTGATAGTCCAATAACATTTGAGGTTATTATACATCCTAAGCTATTAGTGAGCTAGGTTATGATTGTGTGCTGGACAAAATACATGTTACCAAAGATAAACTTTTATATATTAGAATCATCTAGAGGTTCAGATAGTTACAGAACAAAGTGACAGGATAGGATGAGATCCTGTTTAGTGATTCTAATGCCAGAGGTAAATAAAGGTATAAAGTATGAATAGTTAAAGTACAGTTATGATACATAAATGTTATCTATACTGTATTTATGACAACTCAGTATGAGATTGAGTTGGACAGATGTTGATTAAATTGTGGTTAATTTTCTAAAGAAATTAGAAATTAGACGGTACTAGAAATACTAAAGTTGCTGAAAGGCTTTATAATTATTATGAGTAAGCTATATAGACTGTGATAGACACAGCATCAACAACAATGTTAGTAACCACAATAGACTTCCCAACTTAAGTCAGCTTAAGTTTAATAGTAATAAAGGTATAGTACTAGCAACGGAGTTTGAGGATACTTCGTAATGAATCATCTGCTAGTACTATGCCTTTCCAGCCCTTTCTAGTCATTAGAATTGGGCCACCTAAGTCGGGTTATCTGTTGTGGCTATTACTAAATAACAAAAACTGTAGCTATTACTATGCCTTGTACAGTCTATCCACTGTACTTATTTATTTTAATCACGAGGCTTTTAACAATTCTAGTACCTTTAGTACTTTCGCACTTTCACTGGCCACAATCTTCTCAACAATTATCCAACATAATCTCATTCTTACTATCACAAGATAGGTCCAAAACAACATTCTTATAATATTTACCCTAATACGCCTTAATAGCTCAACATCTGGAATGGCTGCCATCATATCCCACAACCATTCCTCATCATTAGCTGCGTTCGAAGTTAATTGATCCAATTCATAAGCCTCTCTGGCCATTTGGATCCATACTAGCTGAAAATCTCACCATTGCAGAGCCATATGTTCTCATTTACATCTTGAGATGCTACAATCATATTGAACATGATCCAAATGAAGTGTATATGGGGTTCTCTTCCCCTTTCTAGATCCTATTTTACTACCCATATGATTAGCCAATCTGGCTCATTTAGTAATTAAGTGACTTTGATTTCCCTCTTATGCCTTAATAGGAATTAAGTGAAGCCAACAAACAAAAGGGTGCTGCAAATATCTATCTGCATTATTTGTCTCATGGTGGATATAGAAAGCTTCACTAAAAGATGATGGAGGAGGAGCAACAAAGATTACAGGAGGCATCTGCCTCAGATCCCGCCGTTGTAGTTCAGGCCCCTGTTCCTCCTCCATGTCATAAAAAAAGGAAAGTAGCGAGGATGAAAGGTGGCAAGTACATAAATGAAGTAGTTGCTGAGGTGGCTAGAAGGATTGTAAGTGCTGACATATAATAATTACATGTGGTTGTTTATATTGGGTTTATTGGTACCTCACTTATGACGTATTATATGATGCAGGATGACCTTACACAATAGAGCAGCTAAGGAACTTTCACTCAAATTGGGAGGATGGACATCTTAGTTGTAATATCCGTGTTTTTTTGAGATTGAAATGAAGGCTGATCAGTAATTATGAGATGATTTAAGGCCCATAGATAAAAGTATGGAAAATGAGGAAGTAATAGGATATTAAACATCGTTGGCTTTAGCCAAAATTTTTGTTGGCTGAAGCATGTGGCACAGAAAGCTTCCAGACTTCATTGGCTTCAGCCAAAAATTTTGCTGGCCGAAGCATATGATACAGAGAGTGTCAAGCCTTCACTGGCTTCAGCCAAGATGCTTGTTGGCCGAAGCATGTGACGCAGTGAACATCAAGCAAGGGTTTTTGGGTCATTTTGAAAATATGTAAGGGCATTTTGGTCATTTGACAAAGTCAAAATCAAAAGTCAAAGTCAAATGTCAATTGTTGACCAAAAAAAATTTACAGATGCCCAATAGACAGAGCTCGATTTGCGAAGCACAACCGTGAATCACGGATTTTCCAGATTCGGACTCGATTTCCGTCTATAGAATTTTGAAGGGTAAAAAGGGGAAAAATAATTATTTAAGGTATCAGGAGCCCTCCAAAAATTTAGAGAAAAATATGGAAGATCTAGTGAATTTTATAGTATTTAATAAAATTATTATCCAGTGTATAATTAAGGCGATTTTCCTGAAAATTGGGAAAAATACCCGAAAATCCCCGAAACATAATTATTTCAAAAGTTAATTTTGAAATATCTAGAGGGTATTTTGGAAAAAGAAAAATGGCTAGAGGATCAGTGAAAAATATAGTATTTTTCAAGGCCCTAAAAGAATTTTGTTCTCCAATTGTACGTTTTCAGGGATTTTGGACAGGATAAATTAATCCTGTAAATTTTGAGAAAAGTAAAAGGTATTTTGGGGATAATAATTTTGTTATATTCAATATGAAAACATGGAGATTAAATGAGGAACAAAATATCTCCTGAAAAGTAGAAAAAGATTTACCGGAATAAAGTTAAGTTTACCGGTAAAAAGTGTAATCGGTAAAAGTAACTGAATGGGATCCAGTTCAGTGGACTAACCAGATTTTTACCCCCAATTACAGCTGTAAATATCTCTTTATGAGGGTTATTAATAGCATGACAAGTGTCCCTCGTGTGGCTTCATCCCAACCATTGAATTTCATTTAATTTGCAAGATGAGATCATAGCCCTTAAAGCAATTATGATTGAATAATTAAATGACTATTCCCCTCCACCTCCAGCCATTTTGCACGATCAGAACCAGCAGAAAAAAAAAAAGAGAGAAAGTGACGCCATTGAAGCAAGGAGGAGGAAGAGAAAAATTGAAGAGAAACTCAAGGTAAGTAAGAGAAACACCTTGTAATATATATCAATCTCATCCTTACAACTTCATCTTCCTCTTCCATGGATTAGAATTTTGATTTAACTCCTATTTCTCAAGATCCCTAATTAGTGTTCTTGAGAGAGAAAGTGAGAAAGAGGAAGAGTTAGAGCTAATAATGGTAGGCAAAATGCTCCTTGTGTTGTAAGGAGTAATTTGGTATATGTATTGTGGTTGTTGGTGATTGTTTTGTTGACTTTGTAAATTTGGGATTGCAAAACCCTAAGGGAAATCTGCCAAAATTTTTATGGAAAGAGGGAGAGTTGAATTTAAGTCATATTATGCATGGGAATAAGTTTAGAAACAAGAAAATGATAATAGATACCATGGAAACTTGAAAAAGAATCACTTTCTTTTCGAAAAAGAATCACTTTCCTTTCACTTGTGAATTTTCATGCAAATCTGGAAAGTGGACAAAGGAGTTTTGTTTTGATGATTTTGATCCAAAATGAGTTTTTGTGTAGGTATACAAGTGTTCATGATTTTTAGATGCTTGTATATGAATTTGGAATTTTTGGAAGTAAAGAGTAAGTGCTGTGAAATTCGTTTTCCAGAGCCAGTGTAATTGTGACGTGATTTTGTGTAGCCAAATGTTGTCCAATGACCATGAAACTTTCCATAATTAAATTAGACTTATCAAGCTTTAATTTGATAGGTCATGTTTGTTAATTGGATTTGTGTGTTGTGAGATATGAATTTTTGAATTTGTGTCTTGTTTCTGGAATGAAATCTAGATTAGTTTGTATTTGACGAAATTCTAGGAATGATATGGCTTTGATGGCAAGAATTGAGTATTTTTATATGAAATCATACTGAAAGAGCTTCACATAGGAATTTGAACCACCCCAATTGGAGTTATATAGCATTAATTATGATTTTTGAAAGTTTAGTCAACATGTTGACAGTTTTTGGTTACTATGTGAATTTAAGAAAGAAAGTGACCAAATGTAAGTTGTGGGACTCGATGGGTGAAAGTAAGCCTTTAGGACTAATGTGGCACATTGGACATTCATTTATTATAACTCTAATAATTTCATTACTTATCTAGGACTATAAAGTAACAAAGAAAAGGCTATGGTTAGAAGATCAAGGTACAAGAGGAGGAGGCAAAGTCTAAAAGGTAGTGAACTTACTTACTTGTATGTATGTGATGTTTATGTTATGCATCGATTTACTGTAGTGCTCTGCTAGAGTATGTGAAGCATGTATGAATGAATGAAGCTATGTTTTTGTTTTTACTATGGCCATAAGTACATTTCACGAAACATTGAGCACGCAGCATTTCATTATGTGAACGTGAGCCTATGTAAGGCAAGCTTATCATGCACTAGCATTCATCCTACATACATTGTTTGTAATGTTTCCTACTGGGATTCCTCGAATCTCACCCTCCCCCATTAACCATTTCTAGGTACAAGTGCATCAAAAGGGTAAGGAGAAAGTTTACGAAGTTAAAGCAAGGAATTTGTTATGAGCATGGATTTGTAATATGCGATGTGAAACCTATGCATGTATGGATGATATATGATAGCTAAGAACTCCTGAATGAATAATTAAATATGGTTCAAAAAGTATTAGGAGTTAGGGTTTCAAAAAGATGAAGTTTGATAATGAAAAGTTTGACTTTTTTTATTTAAGTAAAGTTGGTCAAACCCCTAACTTTGGCCTATCAAAAAACAGAGCAAGTGAACTCCAAATGAGATGAAATTTTATAGACAAATAGTTCACATTTCAAGCTTTAAAACAAGCTAAAGAACACTGAATTTCGAGTTTTGTACAGAATGTTATTAAGAACACTGAATTTCGAGTTTTGTATAGAATGTTATTAAGTTCCAAATTTTAAGAAAATCACTGAAAAACCTGGAAAAAAGAAAAAGAACCAAATGAACAGTACTTTTTCATGAATTAATCTATA
Organism: Vachellia pachyceras; assembly: GCA_025593235.1. NCBI lineage: Eukaryota > Viridiplantae > Streptophyta > Magnoliopsida > Fabales > Fabaceae > Vachellia > Vachellia pachyceras. The sequence continues at coordinate 8,848 of JANTPZ010150036.1, forward strand.
TCATTTGGGTAAGCAAATGACTCAATGAGTATTTTCCCTTGTAAAGGAACTTACAAGCTTCAAATAGAAATTGGAAGCACTCAATTTCAATTTTTCTAGAATTACTTATGAATTTTCAAAGTTAGTCCAAAATGCAGTGGATAGTAACTTTCAAAAACTTGAATGTTTTCAAAGTAAACTATTTGGACTTTTAAATCACTTTGAGGCTTCCCATTGATTCCAAATCAGTATATAATGAAGCTAAGGATTAAGTCAAGGTATGTCACATTAGTGATGGCGGTTGGAAAGCCAGATAACCCAAGCTAAGTTCGAGGGGAGTTGAGGGGAATAGGTCTAGGAAAATATTTCGGACGACCATCTCAACAGTCTACTGAAGCTTAGATTCAGTCTAGGGTAGCTGAGATGCATCAATCACTCTGAGCTGTGTTTGACGCTCAACTTCACGGCTCAATCCAAAGCCAGATACAAAACCAGATGATGGACAATCTGTGTGAGGATATGAGAGCTGAGATGATAGCTGAGTTGCGAGTTGAGATGATAGCTAAGTTTACAGTCTTTTGAAATCGGGGAAGCTGATTGATGAATTAAAGAATATGGATTCCCCTGTATTTCTCAATAGTAAAGATAACAATAATCCGCTTGAGGCAGTAGTATTAGGTGACCCTTCTGCTAGTTCCCCCGCAGAAGAAGTTAGAGAGCATTGTACTCTCTACCTGGATGAGCCAATGCCCATGCTTATTTCTACAGGAAAGCTACTACGCACCATTGTATGCCAATTCCAGATAGCTTGTCTCGTGTATCGGTGACAGGTATTGAAGATGGTGAGGAATCCTCCGATGTCCCAATCCCTAATCAAGAGGTGCTCCATTTAGGGCAATCCAAGGGTTGCTTCTTTCTTTGGCCGAAAAATCTCATTTATACACCTACAACACCTCATGAGGTAGTAGCCACCTTATGATCTTACTTGATTTTTTTCGGCATTATATATATAATCTGTATTTTCTACTTTATTATTTAACTCTTTAATAGGACCTTTCACAATATTTGGTCAACTTTTCTAGAGGTGATATGTATGGATTTTTATGTCCTGCGAATACAACAAAGAGTTTCAATTCTCTAGAACATAGGTGCATTACATTGGGAGCACAATAAGAGTATATGCTAATCCAAACATGTGTTACCTAACGCCAATAATTGAAAGGTATGGAATTTAGCTTAATTGGTAATAATTAACTTGTTTTGCTAACTTTATCTTCATTTATATATGCTGTTGTAATCATCATTGGAGTCTTTGTGTCATCTGCTCCCTCGTGAACACTGTGTATTGGTTTGATATGTTGTCTGGAAGAATGGCAGGGGCCAAACAAAAATACGTCTTTGATATGTAAGTTTTCCCATTTGTAAATTATTGCTTTTAACAATATTTAAATAAGTTTTTTTCATATGTAACTACTGTCAATTCAATCGCAGTACACTCAAGACATACCAAATTATGGGAGGTAAACATGAAGGTAGAAATAAAACCACACAGTGGTTTTATCCAAAAGTAAGTACTTTGACTTTAAGTTTTTTCATTGAAAGTTGTTTTATCCCTTTATACGTTTTAACAATATGTTTTTATCTTTAGTGCCCTCGCCAATAAGGCACTACTGAGTGTGGCACTACTACAGAATATAGTTTTTACCACTGAAATTTGCGTCCTTTTTTTAAAAAAGGGACTAAAAAATGAAGACGGTGGTATTGTTGTAATTTTAAGAATGATAACGACACTTTAGGCGCCCTATCTTTGATATAGGGCGCCTAAAGTCCCACTTTAGGCGCCCTTTTCTCACTTACAGTCCACACTCAACCTAGCGGCACTCATTACTCTTCCGCCTCTTTTCTCACTTCCACTCTTCCAACCCTCTACTCTCCCGCCTCCCTCCCTCTTTTCTCACTTCCACTCCTCTAACCTAGCCACTCATCGCTCGTCGCCTCTTTTCCTAGGAAATTTAAACTTTGAAATAAGGAGATGCACAGTCACAATTAATTTATACGTAGGTGGTTGGTGAGTGCGGGGGGGTAGGTCTTTAAATCTGATCGAGTTAGATTTGTTGTTCTTCTATTTTCCCCCCCCCACATTATTTTTGTTTGAATTTCATTTTTACCTCACTGTGCTTACTTTGGATCTTTTTTTTTAATTTGTAGAAATGGCTTTTGATCGCTTAACTTGTGTCCACAGTCTCCACGAGAGGCTTGATGAGACTCTCACATCTCACAGGAATGAAATCTTATCCCTCCTCTCAAGGTATTCACAAGCAAAAAGGCAAAATCTCATCTTTTCCTCTTTTCCTTTTGATGGTGTACGATCAGATCATAGACTAACTCAAAAACCAAAAGAGACTATTGGGATTACTGAAGGTTTAAAGCCAGAGGCAAGGGGATTCTTCAACATCACCAGGTCATTGCTGAGTTCGAGGAGATCTTTAAAGAGAATAGACATACGCTAGCCGAAAGGGCCTTCAGAGAAGTCCTCAGATCCACCCAGGTAGTTTTCGAAAGCAGTTTCAAATGTTTTTCCCTCTGTTTTAAAAATTTGTCTTATTATCATTTCTTGGTTGATGCAGGAAGCCATACTTTTACCACCATGGGTTGCCTTGGCTGTTCGTCCCAGGCTTGGTGTTTAGGAGTATCTGTGTGTGAATGTGCATGCTCTCATCGTCGAAATAAACTTGAACAGAAGATTTTTTTTAAAATACACCCTACGGCGCCCTATATTGCCCTATCTTCAAATATAGGGTGTCGTAGGTCTAGCCTACGGCGCCTTTCATGATATAGGGCACCTAGGCCCTAACTTTTTACTCCCCTCACATACACGCCCCCGTGAGAAAGGGCACCGATTGGTTTAAAAATAGGGCGTAAAAAGTACCTTTTATAGTAGTGCGGGTATTATGCCACCAATTTCATGTATAGTATCATTCAGAGTGGATTGATTAGAGATTTAGAAGAGGTAATACGTAATCTATCAAATATTGATGAGTTAATCGTTTAGTTTGATGACTTTGAATTTTTCTAATAATTGTTTTTAAATTTGTAGATTTTTGATAATGACGATGCTTACTTGGCTGGTGACATTGATTTGATCAAAGATTTGTTGGCTAGACTTCTCCTTGACTTGCAAATAATCCTTATTTCTTCAAGGTGAATGTATAGTTTCATGTCGACTTTTATAGGATAATTAGATTGATGAATTGTGTTTCTCTGCCACAAATGTACAATGATATTTTCTCAGTAAATTAGATAATGACTTTTGTGTTTCGCTACCACAAGGAATTGGCTAGATAGATATATATGTCTAACTCTTGATTAATTTTGTGTTTCTTTGCCACAATGACTTTTGCCTATAACTCTTGATTAATCTTTGCTCAGTATATGTTTTTATTATGTCTGGGCTTGATCAGGTGTACGATGGAATTGTAAACTGAATCAAATGTAGTAAAGGGGTTAAATAAAATTGAAGAGAACATTTTTAAAAAAAAATTACCTACAGCGCCCTATATTGCAAAAGAGGACGTCGTAGGGTGACCCTACGGCGCCTTTCCTTATATAGGACGCTGTAGGCTCTAACTTTCTACTCCCATCACATACACGCCCCTCAGAAAGGGTGCCAATTGGGTTAAAAATAGAGCGTAAAAAGTACCTTTTGTAGTAGCAGTAGCTGCTGGAGGATCATTGATTGACCTGACTGCTCAAGAAGTATGGGAACTCATAAAGAAAATGGCATTGAATCACTAGTATTATAGTGTAAGAGACACAAGAGCGGTTTATAAGATTGGAGTATCAAGCGCACATAATAAGAGAATGTGTAATATCCACCATTTCTGTAAATAAGCACAGAAGCCAAATTCATAGATATGAGAGAAGACAAGGCCCAGAAATGAAAGTACAGGAAGAGAAGATGTCAATGGACCAAAGAGACCCTGGTCAAGTTAGTCCCAAGGCTTTAAAATTACTAAGAATGTAAGCCAGGGACATAAACGTCATTAAGTAAAAAGACCAAAGGAAATATGGTCATTAGATAAAAAGGGCCAAACCAGTAATTAGAAGTCAAGTTAGAGCCCACAGATAGAAAGAGCAGCAAAAGTTGATGCTATTAGGCCGAAAGTTCAGGCACGGAGTTCCGTGTGAATTCCAAAATTAAGTATATTTGCCCTAGAAGCAATATGAGGATGGGAAACCTTATAGGAAGGGACCCATATGTCATTTAATAAAAAACCAAAGACATAAAGGTCTTTCAGTATTAAAAGTAAGGGTAAAATAGTAATTTTGGAAAAAGTAGAGAAAATAAGGGTAAAATGGTAATTATGAGAAAGTTGAAGGGCATTTTGGTCATTTGACAAAGGAAAAGTCAAATTCAAAGTCAAAAGTCAAATAGTTGACCAAAATATCAGAAAATTTATAGATGCCCAATAGATAGATCTCTACTTACGGATCGCAATGACGAATCACGGATTTTCCAAATTCAAATTAGATTTTTATTTATATAATTTTGAAGGGCGAAAAAGGGAAAAATAATTATTTAAGGTACAAGGAGCCCTCCAAAAATTTAGAGAAAAATATGAAAAATCCAGTGAATTATATAGTATTTAATAAAATTATTATCCAGTGTATAATTAAGGCAAGTTTCCCGAAAATTG
>JANTPZ010150037.1:0-10632 GCA_025593235.1 Vachellia pachyceras
CACATGCTTTAAAGTTATGTATGCACATTCACAACATTTTGATTATTTAATTTTGCTATTGGGATTCCAAAATCTCATTCCCCACCAACTAACCATGTAGGTGGAAGCTCAAGCAAGTGTAAGGAAAAGGTTATTGATGAGTGGAGATGTTGCTCTTGCTTGCATGATTTTTGTGTAAATATATGAGTTGCTAAACTCTCCATGAAGTTGATGTGATTGTAACCCTTGAACCTCAACATGAAGTATCATGTATATATGTGATTATGCATGCATGAAAATGGGCTAAAAGTACTAAGGAATGGTAAAGAGATAATCATGCATGATAGAGGTGGGTTAATGAACCAAAAAGAGGTTTTGATGAATTTTAAGAAAAGTTGGTTTTCAAAGCTAAAGGGTTCCAAAGGCCCTGCAAACTGATCAGTTTCACATGAAAAATAAAAATAGAAAATGCACTCCAATTTGAGCTGAAACTTTCCAGTCAGAAACTACACATCCTAAGCTTTAAAATGATATAAAGTTTGCGAAATTTGGATGTGTATATTAAGAGTTATGATTTTCCAAAGTTAAGGGAAAAATCTGGAAAAACTAGAATTGACCATTGGAACAGTGCATGTTTTCAGAATAAACTGATTCAAATGGGCAAGGATTGGAACCAATGAGTATTTTTCCCCTATAGATCACTTAATAAGAAAAATTTAGAAATTAGAACACTCAATTTTAATTTTTCTATAATTAATTATGATTTTTCAAAATTGGGCCAGAAATCTGGAAAATGGGCCAGTGAACAGTAACAGCGTTTTTAAAGAAAAAGAAAAATTTTCAAGTTCACTAAAAAAGCCAATTTGAGTTATCCAAAGCCCAATAGTGGTTCTAAAGTGATCTAATATGAGGAAATATGGGGAAAATAGGAGGTGTTACACTCTGCATCAACTGAAGCATAGTGTTTTGAAAATAAGGCTCAAACTCGAGTATTAAAATACAATACTCGAGTATTTCTATCACTTTAACATTAATACTCAAGTTTCACTTGAAAGTATTCATCTTAAAAACATTCTAGTAACAATACTTGAGTGTTTCAAAAACATCACTCGAGTGTTGACAACATATCAACCTAATACTCGAGTTTTCATTCAAAGTGCTGAATCACATAAAATTTTAATTCATAGTACTCGAGTATCAGCATCCATTACTCGAGTGTTATCAATATTTTCAACAATAACTCAAGTTTTGTCTAAAAGTATTGATTTTTAATACATGAAAAAGGTTCAATACTCGAGTTTTAAACCACAATACTCGAGTATTCCTAATACTTTCATACAAACTCGATTATTAAGCACAGAACTCGAGTTTCAAAATAAACACTTAATCAACAACAATTTAAGCTTCATAATTCCTAAAATCATTTTGTTATCATCAAAATATGGCATCAACACAATATTTGTGTTTCTCTTTGCGATTAAATTGTCATTTTTTACAACTAATCTATTGATATTACAAAATATTAAAGAAAAACATAACTATAGAGCATTGCATCCCTAGGAGCAATTATAAGTACCTAGTTATTTAAGCTTTCATATTCCAGAGAGGTATTAAAGTCTTGAATCAATTTATTTTTGGAGCCGTAACCCTCAGTAAACCTCAGCTCTCCTATTTATCAATTTAGAGCATCACAAGTTAAAGAAATTTTCCTTAACACTACATTCTCAGCAATAATCTCATAGCCTAAAACTTAAGCACGGTTAAGGAATAAATGGAAGAAAAAAATGTAAGGAAAGACAATTGAGTAACTCTTCAAAGGATTGAGACCACTCCTTCCTCGATAACCCATAAAACATTGGCTCCTCACCATTAACCCTGAGATTATCAACATCAGCAATCCTCAAATCGATTTTCAAGTCTCTTAGCCCCTCAGTCCCATAAGCTCCCTCTTTACCTTCAGCTCATCCCTCTTACTCTTCATCTCCTCCAACACCTCGTGTACCAAAGTGTTAGTCAGAGAGTCTGAAAGAAACTGCAAGATGTTGGAAACGCCATCTAATATTTGATGTGGGACTGGGAAAAAGTGTCGTTACACAGTGAAAAGAAGTTGGCAAAGTCCTCATGGTGAGAGATGAGGTAAGACTGAACTTTGGATTTTGATGTGCAGAGAATGGGACTCTAGATGCTGGATGAGGAGGCGGAGATCAGGTGCAAAGAGAGAGGAGGGGTCAAAGACATCTTGGGCAGATAGAAGATCCTGTATGTTGATGGTATCGAAGAGAGACTCCATGTGGTAGATTAGATGGCGGTGGACAATAGCGCGTTAAAGCATGAATGGGGTCAAAAATGGTGAAATCGAGGGAAATCACCGGAGAATTGCGAACGTGATTCACTAGAGACCATACCATGTTAGCACCAGATGAGTCCTGTTATACCCAACTGCCCAAAACACCAATCACTTGGTGCATTTTTTTTCAATGTGGCCCTTTTTTTCATGCTAACATAGGTAGCACAAGTCTCGCAAAGTCTTACACATCAAGAACAACAAAAATAAAAGGGAAATTGACACAAACATAGAACGGTTGACAGCAGACGCCGCGGGCAGGTGAGAGCTAAGAGGGCGAGGTCATGGGAAAGAAACCTTCAGGCTTTGCACGACCATGTTTGAGTCTGTTTTGATCTTTCTCAAATGGCTTAAAGGGCACTGTATACTTTGCCTAACTGCAATTAATCACAAAAAAGTCTCATAAGGCCTGAGAATAATTGTCAGAATATGTGAGACCTTTCAATCATTATTTTTGCTTGCCTGGGACCTCTATGTAAATTTCCCAAAAGAAACATTGAACGAAATGTATAATTAATCCTAGTAGGTATAGTCTTGGGTTTGACTATTAAGATAACTTTGGGCAAAGAGAAATGGTCATGTGACACAATTAGAGAATAAATTGTATAAACTCAAAGATTCAATTAGGTATTTAATATATTTAGTTAAACAATTTTACCTTTTCAATGGTATTTACTTTACATAGATTTTCCTCCATTCCATTTTTTATTTTTTAGTTATTTTTCCCAATTTTATCACAATAAATAAAATAATATATATTTATATGAATATGTACTATCTAATTATGTTCATATTCTTTTAATGCCTTGTTTGATAGGGTGGAAATGGGAGTATGGAATTGGAATTGGAATTGGAATTTAATTCCATGAGGTTGACATGTTTGGTTTGATTGAATTGCAAATCCATGTGGAATTCAATTCCACCAAAACACCCCTTTTCAATTCCACACCCCATCCTATGGAATTCATCTCAATTCCATGGAGCCAACATATTTTGGACAAAAATACCCTTCTGGAGCTAAGTTTATAATTTGATTAAGGGTAATATAATCTTTTTGGTTACATTTCCAAAAAAAATCACCATTCAAACAAAAAAAAATGGATTCCATCTTTATTTCCATGGCATACCAAACGTATTTTTAAAACCCATTTCCATATCCATTTCCACCTCCATATCCATTTCTATTTCCATCAAAATCAATTCCATTTCACCAAAAGTTACTTCTCAAAATGTTTATCTCACAAATTTTCTTTTTCACAAAAAATTACTTTTCAAAGTTTATCCGAACATAAATCACATCATTTCTTCTAACTTTTACCAAAAAGATATTTTCCAAAATTCATTTGGAGAAAAATTTACTTATTTCACCATTTATCTAAACATAACCTATATCGTGTACAGTCATAGTGGATACTTACTTTTAAGTTTTACTTTATTCTCAGAGATTTTAATTTTATTTAAGGGAGAATTATATTGAAGGACATATTGAAAATAATATTAGTGAGAATGACTATAAAAATTGTATTTATTTAAAAGTGTTAAATTTTAAAATATAAATGTGAAAATACTAAATTGTTCCTACCTTCCCTCCTACTTTCTCTACACACTCTATTTTAAAAACAATTGCGAATTTTTAAATTTTACATATTAAAAAATTTTCTCAATTTTTAAAACTTGGACGGATATTTTAATGAAAAATAAAGTTATATATTTTTAATAAAATTGGATATCCTTTATAACTTATTGTATGAGTTGAAAAAAGTTTGTATATTCTAGGAAACCAAGATAAAATTTATATAATTTTGGAAAAACAAAAAGTTTGTATAATTTATTTCTAGTTAAAGTATACACCCAGTCCTTTAAATTTATGTTAAGCTTTAGTTTGGTCACTCAAATTTAAAAAATGTATTTTTAGTCATTTAATGATAACACTGTTAATTTTATTTATTAGAAAATGATAATCCAATCACTATTTTACATTTAAATTATGTTAAAATATATTGAAGTATTGATTATTTAATATAATATTTTATGTTTTAAAATTTATCCATATTTTATCACTATCTACTAACAGAATTAACATTTAAATTTTCTAAGTCGCCATTTTTCTTAAAGCAAAATTAACAACATTAAGAGTAAAAAAAACTAAAAGTGCATTTATTAAACTTAATGGATAAATTGAAACTTGATTTAAATTTAAAGGATCAAATATGCACTTTAACCTTTATTTTTTTATTTTAGAAAGAATATATGTGATTTTTAAAAAATCATGTAAAGTTAATAATATTTTAAAAATTGTAACTAATGTTCGTAATATAAATCGGCAAAAAATTTAATGATATCCATACATAAATATCTATATTATGAATTATAAGTATGAATTTGATTGAAAAATAAAAAAAAAGTAAGAAATATGATAAGCTGTTGTAGTTTTAGTTTTAATTATTCATTCAAAAAGGTTATGAAGTGGGAAAGAATGTAAGAATTCGGTTATGGATAATTTGATACTTTTAAATCTACATTTTAATTTTTAATCTTTTAAATAATTAAAATTCTTATTGTCCTTATAAACAAGTAATATTTCATATGCATGGGTCCTTCGCTTTAATTTTCGCTTTATTCAAAGCTATTCTATTACTCGCGGTGAACAAGATTGCTGTGGACAGACTATTAATAGTGTATCATTTTTATTTTGTTAGTAATAATTAATTAAAAAGAACGTAGAAACAGAGCGAATTGGTCATCCCCCTTTCATGCCCACTACATCCTGTCCTCTTTCCTGATGTAAAAATTTATTTTTGCTTGTTATGGGTTCACTTTTGCTTGGAAAATTTACAAACCGAAGTTCCTAATTTAAAACAAAAATAAAGTATATGTTTTATCTTGTAAGTTTATATTAAATTCCAGTTTAGTACTTTTAATCCTTTATTCACTAGTTTTACTTAACGAAAAATCGTGACTCAATAAATTTAAATGACAATTTTGCTATTAAATGATGATAAAATATAGTTAAATTTTAAAATATAAAATAAGTATATTAAATAATCAATATTTAAGTATATTTTAACATGATTGCAAATGGTCGTTGAATTAGGATCTTCAGACGATATTAGTGTTAAATGACCAAAAGTATGCTTTTTAAATTTAAAATATCGATATGAAACTTTATGTAAGTTTAAACGATTAAATATATAATTTTAGTCTTTAAAACAATTATTTACCTATATTTTATGGCTTCAAAACAATAAGAATGGATTTATCCTCTACGTACGCTTCCCCGCCTTCTACAGCTCTACCATGCTTCTTTCTCTTCCAACATTTGATTAAATATTCTGATGGTCTAGATTGAAACCCTTATTAAAGTATTATTATAATTTTATTTAAAAAAGACCTAAATAAAGTTAGATTGTCAAAAATTAATTTGAATAGTTCAAAAATGGTTTAAAATGTAGGAAGAAAAATCGACTTCATAATAATAGAAATGATAGTAATAATACCACCTCAAGTCTTCAATATTCGTGATTAAATTTGACTTTAAATATAATATCTTAATCTACTTTATCTTTCAAATTTATAATTTTTCCAAAATATTCCTATTGATTGCATATATTAAGGAGTTTTTGTCTAAAAGTAAAGGGGATGAAAAGGGTGCTTTAGGAAAATCAAATCATATTTATTACAAATAACTAACTTAATTGATTCTCTTAACCCACCCAAATTAGTTTGATAACTTTTTTATAATCGAAAGTAGTAGTATTAATTTACAGTAATGAATTATTTTGTATAGAATTTTAAACTTTTAAATTTATTTATATATTTTTATAACATGTTGAATTTGGACCATCAAAATTTTTAATCCTTTAATTTGGTGGGGAAGTAAGAGGCTGGTAGAGGAGGGGAAGAGTAGAGTAGAGAAACCACTTCCCTCAACAATATCTGACATGCAATCAGACATTCTACTTCTATTCTTAATTCCACAGCTAGTTGATTGCCATTAATCTCTGCGGTGGAGAAGTGGTGAGTGATGAAGTGGCTTTGTTTTTTCGGTCATCGTTGCTTTCTCTTGCTTTCATTCGATTCCTCTCTCAGCTTTCATTTAATTACTTTATTTTAAACATACAGCGTTTTCTTCTATGGGTCTCTCTCTATCTTTATCTTCTCATGTCGTCTCTCCTTAATGAACTTTCAAAAAGAGGGGAATCGAAATGGGCTGAACTTAATCACAAAGCTCTGAACTTAATCCCTCAAGCACCCTCCTCTCAAATGGGCTCCAGGTATGCGCGCGCGCATATATATATTACTCATCTTTAAATAATGTGGACTTTGAGAAACCTATTAAAAAACACTGAACCTCAATTAATGATGAGGAAAAAGCTGAAAAATACTAATTAATAAGTAGTGGTGACTTATATTTAGAATAAAAAGTTTGTTTGTCTTATAATAAGGATTAAGGGGAGGGGTATAATCTAATTATACACATAAGTATTTAAAAGAGATCACATAATATATGATATCATCAAGTAATTTATTTAAGTTCCTTAATCTTTACAAATAAATTAATTGGGTCTTATATTAAGAACACTACTAGAAAAATCTTATTTAGCGACGGAAGATCCGTCACTAAATGGCTATTTTCCATCCCTAAAACGAGGGTCGCTAATATTTTTCGTCGCTAAATAGAAATTTTTGAAGGAAAATAGCCATTTAGCAACAGATTTTTCCGTCGCTAAATGACATTTTTCTAGTAGTAGAATCAAAGTCTTATAAATTATGAATTATCTTGTTTGGAAAAATTAAGAAATAAAACTTTTTTCACTTAATAAAATACTTTATAACTTTAATTTTAGGGGGATATGAGGATAAACCACATTTGAAAACTTACTTGGGGAAGGGACCAAAGTTATTAGGAGCTTGAATATTAAGTTTGTGAGGAGGAAAGATCAAAATACCCTTAATACTTTAACAAAATAAAAAATATTTAAATGAGAGGAAAGTTGCATTGTACTAAATTTAAAATGTAAGAAAATATAGATAAAAATGGTTTTTCATTGCCTTTTTGGAAAGTTGTGTTAGGTTTGGAGCATGCTTGCTTTAATAATTTATGGCATGTTTGGATAAAAGAAAATGGGCATATGGAAAAGGAAAATCCACATCTGCCACTAGTGGCAATTGTTTGACATGGCATGTGAGATGGAAAATGGCTTCTTGCGAGAAGCTATTTTCATTCAAAAGTGTGAACCTCTCTTTCCACAAAAAATGGTGGGAATCAAATTTCAAGTGGATGATGGAAGAGGTCAAAAGGCATACTTGCCCTTGAAATTGAAAATAAAAGGCCATCCATCTTGTGTTGAAACATAGCTCTTGTCATTGTGCTTTCAGAAAGCAAGCCAGCAAATCGTTGCACTACTAGAGAAGAGAGTAAAAGAGGAAAAGGGCTGTCATTTTCAATCTACAAGGTCCATCAAGGTTAGTTCTTCGAGTCTATTCTATTTATTTTATTGACCTTCTTGATATCCATCTTCCCTCTTCACTAATTGTTCTACTACAACTTTTTTGTGTTCGTGGTAGACAGTGTAGCTCTAAGTAGCTTTGACTAGATGTATGCAATGTATTGTTGACGGTTAAGATTAAAAATATTTGAATGTCGTGTAACCATAATCTACCTATAAAATAGCTTGTGGTTAATGATATCTATTGTTCATATGTAATAAGTAGCTTTGATCATATGTAACTTGTGAGTACGTGAAAGTTAAAATAAAATGTTATTAAATCTTATGTAATCAAAGTTACCTATAACATGCGTTTGGGCTAACCATGTGAAACTATATAGGAAGTAAGTGGCTTTGACAAGATGCAATTGATGGGTATGTGATGGTTAAGAGGGACAATTATTTCTGTGACACCTCCTATTTTCCCTCTATTTACTTATTATAGATCACTTATGAATCACTTTTGGGTCTTAGATATAAAAAATTTGTCCAAAATTGTGAACTAAAAATTTCAAAAACGGAAAAGATGATGGTACTGTTCACAGTGCCATTTTTCCAGTTTTCTGGCCCAACTTTGAAAAATCATAACTAATTCTAGAAAAATCAAAACTGAGTGATGCCAATTTCTAAATTTTTCTTATTAAGTGAAATATACGGGGAAAATACTCATGGGTTCCAATTCTTGGCCATTTGATACAGTTTATTCAAAAACCACATGCTGTCCGAAATGGTTCACTCCAGTCTTCCAGATTTTACCTCAATATTTAGAAAATCATATCTCTCAAAATACACATCCAAATTTCACAAAACTTATATCATTTTAAAGCTTAGGATGTCTAGTTTCTGACAGGAAAATTCAGCCCATTTGAAGCTCATTTTCTATTTTAAATCGCCACTGGAAACAGATTCATTTTTCTGGGCCTTTGGAACCCCTTTAGCTTTGAAAACCCATTTTCTTAAAAATTCACCAAAACCTCTTTTGGTTCATGATCTTAACTCTAACATGCATGATTAGTTTCTTATCCATTTTTAGCCTTCTTAGCTCATGATCATGCATGCATCATCCCATATTCATATGTTCTTCATGTTGTAGTTAGATTACAACCATAACAACTTCAAAGAAAAATAACATCTTACATATTTACACAAAACAAGCAAGCATATTCATCATCATCTTCAAGGTTCAAGAACCTTTTCCTTACCCTTGCTTGAGCTTGTACCTACATGGTTAGTGGGTGGGGGATGAGATTTGGGAATCCCAATAGCAAAACCACATAATCATAACATAGTGAATGTGCATACATGACTTTATGGCATGTGTATGAACATCTAAACATGTGACACATAAACTTTACTTGAATATGCATATGGCCATAGCACAAAAGTCACATTTCATACATAAAGCATGCACCTTTCTCATCATAAAAGTTCATGTAACATTCACAAATCATTTTCATAAACATAAAAGGAGATTAGTAGTTTTGCTACCTCAAATCTTAGCTTTTCCTTTTTCTTTGACCTTTAGGGGTTCTCTTGGTGACTTTTTAAGGACCCTAAAAACCATGCACTACTACAGAAAATAGTTTTGGCGCCTGAAATTCATGTCCTTTTTTTAAAAAAGGGAGTAAAAAATGAAGGCGGTAGCATTTTTGAAATTTTAATGAACGTGGGCGGAAATTTATGCGCCCTATATTCAGGATAGGGTGCCTAAAGGCACCCTTTGGCGCCCTATCCTAAATATAGGGCGCCAAAGGGAGCCTTATGGCGCCCTTTCATGAGATAGGGCGCCATAAGGCATTCTTTGGTGCCCTATATTTAATATAGGGCGCCAAATGGGTGCCCTTGGATATTTCAAATTCGCTCACCCTCGCTTGCCTGGACTCGCGTTCACCCTCGCTCCAGCCTCTTTTCTTTCACTTCCTGGGTGAGCTCATGAAGGGTAAGGTTGAAGGAGAAGGAATGAAGGAGAGACGGAGGAGTGTGTGACAGTAATCTTGACACTGCTTCTCCTCCAAACTCCTCCATCAATCTAGACCAGTAAGTAATCTCACACCAACATTACTTCTCCTCCAAACTACACACCGACAGGGGCCACATTGATACTGGATCTACTCGGATCTGTAATCGTTTTGGTTCTTGATGCCGGATCTACTCGGATCTGTAGTCATTTTGGTTCTTGATGCCGGATCTATGTTTGTTTTAAGCAAGCCCGCTAGTTTTTTTGAATGTGCTGGTTCTGTTTTTTTATCACTGTGCTTACTCTGGATCTGTTTTTTTAATATGTAGAAATGGCTTAGTGATCACTTCGCGTCACTATTCATTCACTTCTGATCACTTCGCTTCACTTTGCAGAAATGGTTAGTTTTCGATGGTTAGTGATCACTTCGTTCTTCGGCTTCCGATTGCTTGTTAGTTATCACTTCGCATCTCGTTTCTTGTTTTTTAATTGATCTCTCATCTTCGCTTTACGTCTCGTGTCGTCAAAAAGCTTCGCGTCTCGTTTCATCGTCGAAGAGCTTCACGGTTGAATGTTGCAAAACAGAAGGATTTTTTTTAAAAAAAAACACCTACGGCGCCTTACTTAATATAGGATGTCGTAAGGCCGAACTTTCTACGCCCCTCACATAGGCGCCCCCCATAGAAAGGGCGCCAATTGGGTTAAAAATAGGGCGTAAAAAGTATATTTTGTAGTAGTGATGGCATAAGATCTATGTAAATATCTAACCAACAAGTTGCTTAAAAACTCACAAAAACGCATGAAACCTTTTGTAGGTTTTTCAAGAGGCCTAAAAGTTCAAGACTTGATTTTTATGGCCTTTA
>JANTPZ010150038.1:2512-16833 GCA_025593235.1 Vachellia pachyceras
CAATGAAGACTTGTTGATTTCTTCTATCATCCTAGTTGTGCTTGGTTTTAGAGTCAACATGCATGGAGTTGATTTTGTCACATTGCGATTTCCGTACACACACTAAGTGCCCTTCAAGGATTTCATGGGGTGGAGTTCATTCCATGTTATTCGTGACCTAACAAGTCGTGGTGGGGATATAGAAGGAGGTCACTGTGTGCATCTCCGGACCCATTCGAATTGTTAGGGTTTATGATTTCGAAACCTTAATGCGAAAAGCAATTTACTCTACCTAACCCTTTGCGAACTGTGATGGCCCAATCATTTTCAAGAGGATTTTCCCATAACACTTACACCCTCATTCCAGTTTTGCCTAATTTTCCTTCCTCAATATCAAAAATACATAGATGCCCAAAAGATAGAGCAGAACTCATTGATTACCAGAGATTCAACCGATTGTCTAAATTCGATCTGGATGAGGAATTATGGAATTTTAAAGATTTGATGATTGAAGATATTTATTTAAGGTATCAGGAGTTCTCTAAGACCAAAAAACTAGAGTCTAGAAAAATTCAGTGAATTTTATAGTATTTTACAAAATTATTGCCCAAAGTACAATTAAGGCGATTTTCCCGAAAACAAGGAAAAAGGCCCGAAAATCTCCAAAAAATACAATTTATTACAAAAATTAATTTGGAACAATTTAGAATGTATTTTGGGGAAATATGAAGGGCTAGAATATCAATGAAAAATATAGAAAATTATAAGGCCCTAAAAATGATTTATCCTTAGGTTTCGTGTTTTCAGGAGTTTTTGACAGGATAAAGTAATCCTGTTAAATTTGACCGGATTAAGGGATAATTTGAGGAAGATGATTTTAATATATTCAAGAGGGAATTATGGAGATTAAATGAGGAAGAAAACATCTCCAGAAAAGTAGAAAGATATTTACCGGAATAAAGTTATGTTTACCGGTAAAAAGTGTAATCGGTAGAAGTAATCGAATGGAATTCGGTTTGGTTAATGTAACAAAACCATAACCAGAAATGAGAGGCAAACAAATGTGAGGATGGTGGCAAAATCTCCACCCTTGGATTGAAACTTAATTACTAAGGCTTTATCTTAACCATTCATTTCCTTTATAAAAGCCTTCTCCTCTCCATTTTCTCTCCATTTTGGATGACTTTGCTGCTGGATTTTGAGGAAGAAGAGCACACCATTGCCCTCCATTAAAGAGAAGAGCAAGCTTCCAAAAATCCAAGGTAAGAGGAGTTACTACCTTATGCTATACATCAAATTCTTCCTCTCAACTTCCTCTACAACTTCCATGGATTGAAATTCTGATTTGAGCTCTCTTTCTCAAGTTTGGATACCTAGGGTTCTTGAGAGAAAAGTGAGAAAGAGAGGGATTTAGCAAGGTTTAATGGGTGGAAATTACTCCTTGCATGATAAGGAGTAGATTGATGTATAGCTTGTGATTGTTTGGCTCTTGTTTGTTGATTTTGTAAATTTTGGGATGGTGAACCCTAAGGGGAGGTGCTGTCCAATTCTTCATTTGATATGGAAGAGTTGTATTTGAGACAAACAACACATAGAAAATAAGTTTGGAATCAAGAAATGGTGATTGCATGAGTTGAAACTTTGAAAAGAACCATTTTCCTAATTTTTGGGAATTTTCGTCCAAATCTGGAAGGTGGTTGAAGGAAGTTTCTTTTGATGATTTTGATGCTTCCAATGGATTTAAAATGAGTTTTTGTGTAGGGTAAAGGTAACCACAAGTTTGTGGAAGCATTGGAAAACATTAAAGACAAGGTTGATGTCTTAAGGCTTATGTAATTCAAGAGAGAGTTTAAGGGAGATTTACCTTAGTTTTTGTCTTGGAAATGGCTTATAATTGATGGCCATAATGTTGTTAATTGTGTAGGCAAAAGTTTGGTGCAAGGGATTAAATTCTCATGTGAACAAGAGAGCATTCAAATTAAGGGTAAATTAAAGACATAAGGTAGCAAGACCTTCTAACCCTAAGCTTAATTGCTTTGAAAATGTGTATGAATTATGCATGACTTGTGTTGAAAATTTGTAATGATTGAAAGTGTGAATATGTGCTTTTGTTTGCTATGGCCATATGCATTTCATTGTTACATGTTGCACTTTTATGAATTCACACTTATATTGAAAGTTGTCATGCAATTTTATAATGTGTGTTAGAAAGTTTTGCTACTGGGATTTCCAAAAATCTCACCCTCCCCCACTAACCATTTTTAGGTGGAAGCATGCTCAAGGGTAAGAAGGAAGTGAATGATTCATCAAGCAAAGTGGATATATAATGTTGTGGAATATGTTATGAACTTTATGTTGTGATGTTTAAAGTTGTAATGTGGCATGAAATGTATCTTAAGCATGTATGTTGGACTCATGATAACTAATGTATGCCATATGAATGCCTAATTACATAGGTTATTATGATTAAGAAAAGTTTAGAAATCAAAGTAATAAGTTATGAAGTTAACTAGGGTGAAATTTGACTAAGTGCTGGAAGTAAAGTTGGTCATTTTCCCTACTTTGCCCTGTCAGAAAACAGAGTATTTGAACTTCGAATGAGTTGAAATTCTATGAAAAAGTAGTTCACATTTCAAGGTTTAAAACAAGTCAAATTTCACTAAAATTGGAGTTTTGTACAGAAAGGTATGACTGTCTAAAGTTGATGAAAAATCACAGAAAATCCTGGGAAAATGAAAAATTACCATATGAACAGTACATTTTCACGAATGAATATGTACTAGTTGGACCAGTTACTGTTTAAATTAGTATTTTTTTCCTCATAAAGGAATTTGTAAGCTTCAAGTAGAAGTTGGAACCACTCAATTTCGATTTTTCTAGAATTAGTTATGAATTTTCAAAGTTGGCCCGAAAAACTGTGAATAGTAACTTTCTTAAAAATGAAAGTTTTCAAAGTCCCTTTTAACAATTTGAGTTACTTGAGGCCATAATTTGGTTCCAACTCATCATAATGGAAGCTAAGAAGGATAAATAAGAGGTGTTACAGGAAACACCATTTCCCCAACGGTACACGCAAGTCGAGACAAAATGGGTCCGTTTGGTAAAGCCGTGGAGAAGTACTTTTACCATTTACAAGGTAAATGTGTGAAAAAGACTGTCTCGTTTTACAAAAAAAACTGTTGAACGTACTTTTGGAGTGTTGAAAAGCTTTTCCAAACACATCCATTATGGGAGTGTTTGGGAGAGCGGTGCAGAGCCTATAAGTAGCTTTTCTGGCTCAAAAGCGCGGTGGGCGTGGTGTCGGACGTTTGGTTCAGCGTCAAGAGAGAAGGCCTTCTACGTAAAAAGTGGCTTCTAACCAGAAGTTACAACTGGTCACGGTGAAGCCATTTATTTCATACTGTTGGAGCATAAATCGTTACATTGTCATTTCTTCGAACTCCTTGCAGTTGCGGAAAATTTTTCCTCCTCCTTCGAGTGATCTGGATCTATTGGCCGTAGCGCTTTGGCCTTCTCCCAAACTTGCTTGCAACTCCGTCGCATCCTCCGCCACTGTAGACTCAAAGGTGGGTAGCTGTTCTTCTTCTCGTTCAGCTGGTTTTTCCTTCCGCCATTGACTCAAACTTGCAGGTATGTTAAGATCTATTTTTGCTTCCGCCGTCGACTCAACCTTGCAGATATATTCCGTTCACACCTTCGCTGACGAGATCTTTTTTTTTTGCCTAAACCTGTCAGTGAATCTAGAAGCTAACCTGGTTTTGTTGATTTCGTTTCATCTCCTGCAACAATCTCGTACCCTAGCCTCATTTTGTTGATTTCATTTACCATCGCATGGATCCCATTGGAAGTTCAAGAAGAAAGATAACGGGTTAAGAGCAGCTTTCATGTCCATGAGAGCTCTGAGCTTGGCATTCCCACATACCCATGTTGGCTAAGAAAGAAAGAACAAGAGAGAGAAGAGAAGAAGGGGAAGAGCTAAAAACCCCCATTAATTCTTTTGGGGAAGAGCAGTCTCCAAAAGCAAAAGAATAATTCTTTTGCTCTTTTTTTCTTGTTATGAAAACAATTCTTTTTGGGCTGAAGGTCGACATTTCGTTTTGGTTTAGTTGGGTTTTAACTATTATTGTGAGTTAGGTTTGAACATCTAATTCCAGTTTGCCAGGGGAGGGCCTCTTATTCTAATTAATTATGTTATATTATCGAAGATGAAATTGTAAAGATTTTATTATTCAATTAATTATGTAGTATTATTAATTAGTAGAATAATTGTATATTAGTTATGCGATATTAACAATTAATTCAAAGTATTTTCCCTTTTTCATGATATTTAGTTTATATATATTTTCATTTACTCCCTTTTTCACGATGGTGAAGAGGCTGAGAGCAACAAGAAAATAAAGATGGAAGTGCTTCAGTCAATGATGAAAAACAAGGAGAAGAGGTCGGCGGTGCACGTGAAGCTCAAACACCAAAAGAAACTTGAGAAGTGTAAGAAGGCTAAGGTTCGAGACTTCGTGCAGAAAGGAGCTCTCAAGCTTGTGGGGTGATTTCATTTTGAACCATAAAACTTTATTGCATTGGATATTAAATTTGCTGCAATTCATATCAGTTCATCACCTCCTGGTGTACATGACCTGTTTAACTAATTTCAATCTAGCCTTTTGGGGCCAAAATTATGTATTATCTTATCTCGTGCTTCAATTTGGGCCATTTTATATCATCATCTTGTGATGAATTGTTGCTCTTGTTGCTAAGTACAAACAATGGAATTCATGACATGGGCATCAAGTTCAACATTAGGTAAGGATATGTGGAGAAAATCATATTAGAAGTAGTAATTAATTGCATTTTAAAAAACTAACATTTCAGCAACAATTGAACTCACCAATGCCAACTAAATCGAAAAGGACCTGGGTTCAAAAAAGTAAAAGACTAAGCATCGTAATGTTTTTGGTAAAATTTGAATAATTTTACCTTTTAAGAAAATTTAGTTTACATATATTTTTATTTATTCAATTTTTTTATTTTTTATCATTTTATTTTTTCTTATTGTATCACAATATATAAAATAAAATATATATGAATAAGTAGTATTTAATGATATTCATGTTCTTTTAAGTAACTTTTCACCAAAATTCATTTCTCCAACGTTTATCCAAACAGTTTCTCCTTTTCACAAAAAAGTTACTTTTCCAACGTTTATCCAAACATAAATCACGTTACATTTTTAACTTCTTCTCAGAATTCTTTTTTCAAAAGTCATTCTACCAAAAAGAAACTTTTTCCACCGCTGATCTAATCGGACCCTATATTAGATTCGGTGCGAACTTCAACTGTTTTCGAAACCTTATTTGACAAGATAAGGCTGCACGTTGGCTGGGAAAGATGGATTGTACCTGAAGCATATCGACTCGCAGCAGCAACCCATACACACACAAATATATTATTTATATGATCAAATTTTGAAGTATTAAAAATATATAGATGTGTTTGGATAGCCCGTTGGGAGAACGGACACAGATTCTAAGATAAATATATAAGAGAAATTTTATTTTGGTAAGTGCAGGAATAGCTTTTGATTAGCCTAATGGGCTAACCAAACAGAGCCTATATGTGTGTGAGAGGGAGAGAGCATAATCCTTAAACCTTGATAATTAAATTGGAGAGATGTAATGTTTGTGGTCACATAATCCAGTATCTCATATCTGATTTTTATATTTATTTTTAAAAAATAATTTCAGCAACAGGTATATAATTTAAAATAAAGATAATTTCATAACTATCACCAACTTAAAAACAACATTCTCAGTTAAAATTACCATCTCTTAAAAAAAATGCAAATAATAGGTGGATTGAAACTAGCACGGTGAGTATTTTTCAGTAGCAGCCACTAACTGTAAAATATTTCATAATATTAGATACAACTTAACCTAATAAAAAGTTAAAAAAAAATAAAGGTTTGAGGACGATGAATGTATTCACGGAGATGATATAATTTGGGGCAAATGCTTTGGACTAAATCTCAATTTTATAGGCAAAAAACTGGTCGCAAAAATATGTTATAAGGATTTGTCTTCTATTGGGCCTACATTACTTGGGACAATAAAAGCTCAAATTCATATATCAACTTGTTACCAACGGCTGGTTGGATCAAGTGGTAAGCGGTTTGTTCCAGTTTAAACAAGGTCTCGAGTTCGAGCCTTGTGTATGCAGCAGCCACCGTTGGGAGACTCACCCACCATGCCAGGTGCGCGACGCGGGTCGGATCTGGACGTAGTCGGAGCGAAACTCTGGTGAACCAGGTAGGCAACCGAAAAAAAAATATATATATCAACTTGTTGCCCATGGCGTTTGGTAGAGTTAGTAAGGGTTACTACCAGCATTCCTCAGGGCCAGGGTTCGAGCCCTGGGGAGTGACAACCGCGATAATTAACACAACCTCAAAGAGGTTGTCCAATCGATACCTCGCCACTACCGTAAGGTCTCCTCTCGTTTCATGTCGTGTGTCTTATATATATATATATATATAATGCACGTCCGTTGGTAGAATCTGCATCACAGGCTGAGCCTGAGATTGAGAGGGTCTTCTAAAAACCAACCATTTTCTTTGAGAACACTTCATATAATCTATCATGTGACATTGAGTGTAGTTCTATTTCTGCTTCTTCCTTGACATGACATGAGACTTTACATACATACATACATACATACATACATACATACATACATACATACATACATACATACATACATACATACATACATACATACATACATACATACATAATCATGTGACACAAAAATTAGTGTTGCACTGATATTGTTGTTTTTAACGAATGTTGTGGTGGTGGTTGCTGGTTGTGAGTGCAGAATTTGTGTACCAGAATGACTCAGTAGTGACAGTTGAAAAATGGGATTACCATAACTGTGATGCCACCGACCCCATCACTGCCTTTGATAATGGCAAGAGTGTAATCAACCTGGACAGATCTGGGCCCTTCTTCTTCATCAGTGGCATCTATGATCATTGCTTCAACGGCCATAAATTGATCGTCGATGTCATGTCGCCACATCCCATCCTTCCTCCTCCTCCTGCATCGTCTCCACCGTCCATTTCCCCTGCTGATGCTCCACAGTCTCATCAAGTGGGGCCCTCACCTTCTTCTTCATCGTATTCTCCCGGTAGCTCTGCGTCTGCGTCTGAGTCTGAGGTTTCATCATCTTCTGTGGCTGTTGTTAGATCAGATTTCATGGCTGTTCTGGTCACCTTTGCTGTGATGCTGCTTTATTGATTAACTTCCTTGAACTGTAACCGCCATTTGTTTAGGCATTAGGGTTCTATTAAACCATGGTCTGTTCCTTAATTAATCTCCCACACTTCGTCAAACACAGAAAAGTGTAATAACTGTTAAATATAAATAACACCGCTATAAATGTATGGCAAAAGTAACACTGTTATTGTAATGTTGTTAGGTTATATTTAATAGTTATGCTATTTTTTTTTCCCATTTTTAATGTTTGTGAATATTTTTGTAACTTAAAAAAGAATTCGATACTAATAAAAGATCATGGGTATGTTTTGCACATTAATCTAAAAAGGTCATACTTCCTCCAAACTAAATCTATGAGTTAAATAACTAATTTGTAAAGATTAAGAACAATTAATTAAATTAAGGGAGAATTGTGGATAATTCTCACATTGGCATATTAATTGTAGAATGGGACTACCCATTGCACTAATATACAACTAAGTTTTTTTGGTATGCAAATGCAAATGACTTTCCACATTATATAACTGACCTTCCACGATATAAAGTAAATTTTCACAAAGGTGCAATGGACAAGTCCTATTCTCTAATTAATATGACAATTCTCCCTTAAGTTAATTATTCATGTGTTAATTTTTCTTAAATACTATCTTTAATCATTTGTATTGAAACTATTTTTATGAAAATCCTTAGTATGCACAATTAATAGAGCATAGTTTGAAGAAAAAAATTATAAATTTGAGATATTATATTAAAAACTAAAATAAATTCCTAACTAAATTTTATATTTAAGATTAGAGAGGATTATTTTTCTGGTAGATACAAATTTATATTATCAATACATGAATAGTGCTGCTTATGTAAAAGTATATGTAATCTCTTGTAGCTGTGAAACTAACATCTAGCACTTTGACAAAGAATAAGGTCAATACATTTTACAAATAACCAACAAATTGTCTGTTGATGATGTGGTAAACTGCCTCACCCCTGTAACGAGAAAAATGCAAGTTTGAATTCCATTAAGCGCACTTATTAAAAGAGGTGAAAACATTTACGCTCTTCAAAAAAGATTAATCTCAAGCCCAAAGTGGTTGATAGATACTCCTGTAACTTGCCAAAAAAGTATGTTATGTAAAAATAAAATTATTTGCTACCATTTACTATTATTCCTTTTCGTATTAGAAAGAACTTTTCCAGTCTTTTATTGATATATTATACAATTCAATATTCAAAGACATCTCCATAAGTTGTCGATTGCAAGTTCGTTGACAATTTAAAACAAACTTAGCAAATTGAATTACTGGGAACTTGAGAGAATTCAAGTACTCCCTTCAGTTCTTAATATAAGATCCACTTTAACAAAAAAATTGAACTACAAAATAGATCTTATATTAAGAATTTGACGGAGTACTTTGTTATTGTCAGCCTTATCCTCATCAATTGGTTAATCAAGACTGAACTCAGAAATTAAAACGAGTCAGTTAATTTTCCTTCTCTAGACTCAATTCAATTCAAGAATTTGACCCAATGCATTTCTATAATTAAGAGAGTCAAAATTTATACAGTCCATTTCATTTATCTACTTCTGTTTGTACTCCAGGAAACAGAGTGGGGGGAAAACACCCAACAGAACTCATGTATATGCTGTATGTTGTTTAGTTTTCTAATTTGTTTTACCTAGGGTTGGTTGTGTAAGACTAGATATTTGGACTGCTATATAATAACACCTAACTTTCTTCCTCTATTTCTATAAGAATCAAGTCATAATCAATCAATGTGTATTTAAAAATCCGTTATGAGAAATGAGTTTACGAATTCCTATATGATTTTACAGTTTTGAGGTGATTTTATGGATTTCAAGATTATTTTTGCAGATCTTGAGATACTTTTTGTATTGACTTGCGTGTACCGTTGGCAAAAAGTTTTACAAACATGCACAATAATAACATACAATTCCGTCCACATTACACCAAAGAATTTCTCCAAGAGTTTAACTCCTAGGATACTCAACAACAAGGCCTTCTGCTACACTTCTGGCCCTTCCATGACCATAAAGCTTATTAACAATAGCCAATGCAAAATCTGTAACACAGGCAAGTCCCTCACTAGTTATCAGTTTTCCATCAATAACTACCTTAGCACCATTTATTGTTTCATCATTGAGCTTGTCCACAATGGAGGGATGAGCTGCGAAGTTCTTTTCCTGGAAAATCAACAGTGTCCATGTCATGTCTTTGCCGAGAAAAATGGGTTAGGAAGCAGGGTTGTAATAGAAGGTGTCCAATACCTTCAGTAAACCTTGTTTATGAAGGATAGCAAGTGAAGAGGAGACCGCCCCAGAAATTCTTCCGGATGCATTTTGTTCTTTGAGAAGTTTTTTGAGAACTTTAGATTTGAGTAACCTCTGAACGCCATCAGTTCCCCCCTTCAAGTTCAGGACAAATTCATCATCAACAAAACATTTGGTCCAAGATATGTATTTTCTGAAATCTTTGAAGATAAAAACTTAGAAAATTTATAGGTTGCATTCAGAAATCTATCTCACCGGAAGAATAATTAAATCATGTGCTGACTCTTGAGCATCATTAATTAACATATCAGCAATAATTTTGGTTCCTCGAGAGGCCAAAATTTCGTGATCGTTTTCAACAGATGCAACTATGACATTGGCTTTTGCTCGCTTTAGAATATCTGCAATAATCACTACTTCAATCTCTTCAGAACCATGAGAAACTGGCAAGAGAACCTGAATATCATGTTAAAGTAAGATTCATATTGCAAGATAAGGCTACAGAAGGCTCATAAATCAGATATTGTCGTATAGCTTACACTGGGAGTATGGTGGCGAAGGGACCACTCAATTGTATTGAATTCCTTCTTGGTTGTACCATCATCATTGGCACTACCCAACAACTGTTATAAGAAAAGTGTGTTAATCTGCATTCCAATCTTTGAATTTCAGTTTCATACAAGTTTATCTCTTCAACTTTATTTTCTTTTACTCTACTCTTTTCCTCTCTGTTGATCGTTTCTTTTCTGTTCCTAAATTCAACATTAAGTGATTGCATAGTTGAATTTTCCCAAACTGAGTTTTTGAAGCTAATACTTTGATTACTCAACAAGCTCACAGTTGGCTCTAGATTTATAGCTGTAATTTCAGGCGTTTTTCATTTTGGTCACATCGAAATTTGGCATACACAAGAAATAAGTCCTTGCGCACCATTCTTTATATGCTAAATTTTTAGTTTGAGAATCTTTTGATCCTTATAATTTTGACTCGATTGTAAGTTTGTAACTTAATCCCTGCATTTTGACTCCATTGTAACTCACCCTTAAACTTTGACTTACTGTAACTCGGTCCCCATAATTTCAACCATTTTATAATCTAGTCACTGACCTTTATATATATATGATTTTATTTGCTAAAATATAGAGACTCAATTGCACTCAGTCAAAGTGAATGATTGAATAACAACTGAATCAAAACTATAGAAATCAAAATATTAATTTTCCCTTTTAGTTTTATGTTTTTCATTCCCTGTTCATCCTGTTGTCAGCTTCTGCTTAGCATTGCATCAACCCATCAACAGAAAAGGCAAAAAACAGCTCTCGGCATGCTGATATTTCTTTGCTTAAACCAATGAAAACAAATTGCTTTCTTAAAAAAGCTTTAAACAAAATCCAGTTTATGCGTGGGGTTTTGCTTATTTGTTAGGAATTGAAGTCCAATTTTCCATTACTAAACGAAGATTCACTAACCAAAGATAGCAGCTGAGCACAACATTCAAGTTAGACTGGGCTCAAGAATATAACACTATACCAACAATTCTCCAACTTCTTTGGCAGCTGACTCCCCAAATAGCTGCTCTACCAAGGATAGAGCAAACTGAAAAGTGGTTCCGGGGCCGCGGCTTGTTGTAAGCTCTCCCGAAACTTGAATATTCGATTTAACAGCCCAAAATGTTGGAAGCTTGTCCATGAATGCAGGATGACAAGTTGTCTTGCATGAAAAACTACATCAAAATTAGCCCATGTTGACAAGCAAGTATTGTAAGAATTGTAACAGATGTTCATCCAACTAAACTACCTTTTTTCTTCTTAGTAGACCCCATGGCAAAAGAGTGACTGCTGGAGCAGCACATATAGCACCATAGAGCCTCTTTTCCTGTGCTTGTTTGCAGGTAATTTTTCTCAGGACCTCACAATCCCTTAATCTTGCTGAACCAGGCATTCCTCCCTGTAAAACAGAAGAATCTCAAATTATTTTTCCCATGGCACTAAAATTGAAGAGTCAATTCAATCAATTGATAACTTAATGACATGAAGCATAAGATAAGAGGAAACTCTAATATAAACAATTCACTTTGCTATAAGGGCTTGAACGCATTCTCATAGTTTCTCAGACTATGGATAACAGATTTTGTTGATACCTAAGGAGCAAAACAGAAAAACCAACCATAGTAGTTTTAATAACACACCGGTAAAGCCACAAGATCAAAAACTTCATCTGTGCATGCCGAAATGTCAGTATCAGCTACCAATTTGATACCCCCAGCTGCTTCAACTTCAAGCTGTGGCTCCACTGATGCCACAGTCACCTCTGCACCAGCTCGGCGCAGAACATCAACTAAAATAACAGCTTCCATTTCTTCAGTTCCAAAACCAATAGGAACCAATACCTGATTCATTCACAGGAAAAAATAAAAGAAAATGAAAAGACCCCATACACTACAAAATTTCTCAGGCATTTAACAGCAGTCAGGGAATGTCCGATAAATTTCCATATACAAAGAACGTTGAACCACCTTTTTGAGAGGAAGAGAGGATTCTAAAGTTGTACTCTTAGTTGTTGTGGGTTTAAGTGGAGAGATGGACTTTGTGAGTTTAGAAGAGCGTTTTGAGGTAGGTGTCCTCTGTCTTTGAGGGGTTACAGAAGAAAAAGATATAGAAGGAACCGTAGCTACGGCCACCGAAGAGAGCTTTCTGGGATGCTGCAGCAGCTTCGATGACAAAGACTCCATCTTCAGCTCCACCTTAGCACCCTTCAAAGAAACCCACGAGCATAAGATTCAATCAGTCAGTGTCTATACATACATATAGTGCGTGACTACAATTAGGATAATAATAAACAACAAATTTTCCCTTAATTTAACTTACTGAACCCAAGTGTAGCAATTAAATCATGAAACTAGTTAAATGAAACTCCTATATGCAAAATATGATCATATGGGTTGTTCAAGTCCAAACAGCAATATTACAACTAATACAATCAGGTTTTCCTAAAACAATATACTACAACGGTTTTCTCATGATCCAAAATGTACTAGGCTAATTAGTATCCTAAGCCACCTTTTATTAATAAAAGCGCCTACATTTCGCTCAAAAAAAAAAAAGAGCACCTACATGCAAAACAACCAAACCAAAACTTCCCATGATTCTATAAAGAACAGAAGTAAAAACCAAAATTCATAAACTCTCGTGGAACCAAGCAATTACAACTACACACTGTCTTCTCCCTCAAATGCATCCATTCTCAAAACTGTTTAGTTTTGAATTTAAATCTTGGAGCTTTAATCACTTTTTGGGCATTTTAACAATTTCTAAACCAACCAAGATATGCCAATCAAATTTCAATAGGTTGAGACATAACAAAATTGAGGAGATCAAGGTCCCAGAAGCCCCAGGTTAAAATTTAACCCACTGACTTCCTATTGACAGAGAAAGATGCTTCCTAAGGACAGATATAAGAAATGTAAATTATCTCCAGTTTATGGCCTTAACATACCCAAATCAGTCCCACAAATGGAACCAAAACTACGGTAAAATGCACACATGCACAATGCTCCATCCTCCTACAGCAAAAATCCCAGTACTGAAACATACTTATGATTCAATTTAGATCTTACTATTCCCCACTATAATCCTCCTTCCTTTTCTAAATTATTTTTCAGCCTAGGAACAGAAAAACAGCAGCAGAATGAAGTAAAACTGGTTTCATACGCTAGACAAAAATTGACCACTGCTCATATTCATCCACTTCTTCTGTTCAATGCATTGGTCTCGAGTATAGCCCCCTCCACCCCCACCCCAAAAAGAAGAAAAAAAGAATAAATAAAAAAATAGCCTCCAAAATAGCACTATAATGACCAGAAAATGCAAATAATTCACACTCCCAATTTGTTTATTAAGGCTCCCGGGAACAAGCAATTCAACAAGTTCAGCACTAGTTAAATTCATTACTCTGGCGAGACATTGGACAGCATAATTCTAATTTAAAAGAAATCAGTAGTTTTAGCACAAGAGTTATTCGATAGTAAATAACAGAACTTATAGAAGTTTTGATGTGACTGAAATTTCTAAGATACAGAACAGTGCAATGTACGCATGAAAACAATACAACATGGGGCAATATTCCAGCGTCTAGAGATAACGCAACTCACATCCCTATATCTCAACCAAAAGCAAGAGAAATTTGATATGATTCCCCAGCAAGGCAACAAGAACCAGGAACAAATAAGGCTGAAACTCAGGACAGTATCATTATTCAAGGAAATCACTGAGAAATTACAATCACACCCTGTCACAGTGGGAGCGTATTCACTCAGTCTCACAGGAGAAGAGGTTGCGAGAAGGGAAAGAGCCAAAGGGAGGAGGAAGCAGAGACCACTAACAATTCCTATTTGTCAATCTTTGCCTTCCATACAAGTGGAATAGTGCGTGCAGAAGCACAGAGTAGCTAAGGGAGGAGGAGGAGGAGGAGACTTAATGATGCTTTTAGACTTGAATCACATGAATCTTACCACCACTTAGTGAAGAACTAGAAGAAGCTCCAGAATTAGCTGCCCAGTAGCTCAAGCTCTCCCAACTTATCAAAATCAAAAATTTGAACAGATAAAAAGCAGAAGATGATGAGCGGAACAGGTTTTGCAAGGGAGGTCTTAACCAAAAGTTTCTTTTGGTCCGGTTCTCCTACAGTCCTACCTATGGATAACCCTCACAAGCCACAAAAGCGATTTTTTTAAAGAAACAGATAAATATAAACCGCATTAATTGTCAGGTTTAAAAAATGGTTTA
>JANTPZ010150040.1:0-16256 GCA_025593235.1 Vachellia pachyceras
TCTCAAGGTAAGAGGGGCTACTACCTAAAGCTATACATGAAATTCTTCCTCTCAACTTTCTCTACCTTTCTATCGGTTTAGATTTTTGGTTTTGGCTCGCTTTTGGTGGCTGGAAAGTTAGGTTTCAAGAGATGAAAAATGAGAAAGAGAGGGATTTAGAAGAAATAAATGGTTGCAAAACACTCCTTGCATGCTAAGGAGAAGATTGATGTATATATTGCTTGGGTTTGATGTTTGTATGAAATTTTGGAATCCCAAACCCTAAGGGGAGATGCTTTCCAATTTTATATTTGATGAGGAAGAGTTGTTTTTGTGCTAAATAATCCATAAGAAGTGTTTTGGGAGTAAGAATATGTTGTTATACATGATGAAAGTTGAAAAATCACATTTATGGATATTGTGTGTATGTCTCGGCCAGGCCTGTTTCTTGAGGAAGGAAGTTTCTTTTGATGATTTTGATGCTTCCAATGAGTCTAAAATGAGTTTTTGCGTAGGGTAAAAGTGAGCCCAAGTTTATGGAAGCATTAGAAAATCATAGAGACAAGTTTAGGATTTTAAGGTTCTTAAAGTTCAAGAGATGATTCAAGGGACTTTTACCTCAGTTTTTGTCTTGGAAATGGCTTGTAATTGATGGCCATAATGTTGTCAATTGTGTAGGCAAAAGTTTGGTGCAAGAGAGTTATTTTCAAAGCAAACAAGAGAGCATTCAAATAAGTGGAAAATTAAAGACACAAGGTAGCAAGACCTTCTAACCTTAAGCTTAATTCTTTGAAAATATGTATGAATTATGCATGACTTGTATTGAAAATTTGTGATGATTGAAAGTGTGAATATGTGCTTTTGTATGCTATGGCCATATGCATTTCATTGTTACATGTTGCACTTTTATGAATTCACACTTATAATGAAAGTTGTCATGCAATTTTATAATGTGTGTTAGAAAGTTTTCCTACTGGGATTTCCAAAAATCTCACCCTCCCCAACCATTTTTAGGTGAAAGCTCATTCAAGGGTAAGGAGAAAGTAAATGATTCTTGAAGCAAAGTGGATATGTAATGTGATGGATTATGTTATGTATTATATGTTGTAATGTTTAAAGTTGTAATGTAATATGTAATATGACTTGTGTATGTATCATGGACTTATGATAACTAATGTATGCTTTAAGAATGCCTAATTACATAGGTTAATATGATTATGAAAGGTTTAGAAATCAAAATGATAAGTTATGAAGTTAAGTAGGGTAAAAATTTGGCTAAGTGCTGGAAGTAAAGTTGATGATCAATTCCCCTACTTTGTCCTGTCGGTAAACAGAGTAAATGAACTCCAAATGAGCTGAAATTTTGTGGAACAATATTTCACATTACATGGTTTAAAACAAGCCAACGATCACTGAAATTGGAGTTTTGTACAGAAAGTTATGACTGTCCAAAGTTGGCAAAAAATCACAGAAAATCCTGGGAAAAATGAAAAATTACCATATGAACAGTATATTTTCACGAATTAATCTGTATCAATTGGACAATTTACTGTTCAAATGAGTATTTGTCCCTCATAAAGGAATTTTTAAGCTTCAAATAGAAGTTGGAACCACACAATTTTGATTTTTCTAGAATTAGTTATGAATTTTCAAAGTTGGCCCTAAAAACTGTGAATAGTAACTTTCTTAAAAATGAAAGTTTTCTTTGAGTTATTTGAGGCCATGAATTGGTTCCAACGCTTTGAAATGGAAGCTAAGAGGGATAAATAAGAGGTGTCACATTGTTTTGGTTTCAGAGCAAAGGTTTAAGAGTTGATTGAATTTGAAGTGCAATATGTGTTTATTATTTGTTAAGTTGTGCATTGCTAAATGATATGTTGTGCACTAGTATTCAAGATGCAATGCTTTGTTATATTAAATGCTACTTGTTATGGTATATGTTGGTTGCCTCTTATGATGATATGCTAGTTAGTTATGTTTCATATTCGTGAGTTTATGAATTAATGTGACTAGCTAGATATGAAAAGCCAAGAACATGATAAGAAGGAACCTTTAGAGGTTGGTTCCGATATGGTAGAATCATTTTAGAATTTAAATGAAGCGTTCGGAAAAGAGAGGAGCTAGTACCAGAACTACTAGAATATACATGGGACAACAGATATGAAGGTCCAGTGATTGATATGATTGCTTCTCTATAGCGCATGCTGGATGCTAACACCCGAGGACTCTGAGAGCTCCACTTTACATGGACGAGGGTTTCGATTAGCATATATCCAGTGGGGCTAGAGAGGCATATGAGTTGGATCAAATCGTCTAAGAACCCGTAAGTCCGGTAGAGATGCCGGTACCGAAGAAAGAGCTCCTAGTAGAAGAAGATGATCTAAAAAGGGGAGAGAACCCCGGATACATTTCATCTGGATCAGGATTTACTATGATAGTATCGTCTCAAGGTTCAAGCGAGATGCGAAGGCAACCAAAAGATCAAAGTTTAAATTACAGAATTTGTTCAGAGGGGATACTTTACGGAAAGCTAGATGCCGTAAATAGATTATGCTGAAATTAACATCGAATTGAATTCCCGTGGAATTATGGAACTATTTTTCTCCTCAAAGACAAAGACTTTATTTAGTCAAATAGAAAGGGCCAGAGAGGCCTTTGAGCTTGATTAGATGCCGTAGGCGCAGTAGGGACTTCCTCCGCAGTTGAGATCAAAGTTAAAGAGTCTCTTAGTGACATTCTGATAGTTGGAGAGTTCTTAAATGTATTTTCAAAAGAAATCATCAAATTGCCTCCAGAGAGAGAGGTGGAGTTCGCTATTAATCTAATACCAGGAATGAACCCGATTTCTAAGACTATGTACAGAATAGCTCCAATTGAGAGGAAAGAGATAAAGAGCAGATATAGTTAGAGAAGGGGATTGTTAGACCCAGTCTCACCCTAGAAAGCCTAGTTCTCTTTGTAAAAAGCAAGATACAAGTTTTAGATTGATCTTAAATCAGACTATCATTAGCTCCTAGTTAGAGCTAATGACATTTTTAGGATGGCTTTCCGTATAAAATACGAACATTATGAGTTTATAAGAATGCCATATAGTTTAATGAATGCCCTTGCAGTTTCCATGAATTAAATCAATTGTGCATTGTGACAATACCTGGACCAGTTTGTCGTAGTCTTATAAACGATACCATAGTGCACTCCGGATCTTTAAAGGAATATAAAAAGGGCATCCGAGAATTTTATTAATTGTTCTGAAAGAAAAAAAAATCTTTTTACGC
Organism: Vachellia pachyceras; assembly: GCA_025593235.1. Classification (NCBI taxonomy): domain Eukaryota; kingdom Viridiplantae; phylum Streptophyta; class Magnoliopsida; order Fabales; family Fabaceae; genus Vachellia; species Vachellia pachyceras. Next base: position 3,255 of record JANTPZ010150040.1, read on the forward strand.
TAAACTCAGTAAGTTCTAGCTATAAAAGGTGATATTCCTAGGATAGGTGATCTCTCAGGAAAGAGTCACTGCAGACCGCGCCGAGTAAAGGTAGTACTGAGATGGAATCGGCCTAGGACAGTAAGAGAAGTAAAATTCCTAGAGCACGTGATCTCTCAAGAAGGGGTCGCAGTGGACTACGCCGAGTAAGGCGGTACTGAGATAATATCTGCCTAGGACAATAACCAAAGTCAAGAGCTTTCTGGGCCTAGCAAATTATTATAGATGTTTTATACAAAACTTCTCTCGGATTGCCTTGCTGCCAACTAAGCTCTCTAGAAAGAACCAGTCTTTTCTGTGAAATGACAAGAATATTTATACGTATAATTTAGAGCTGGCAGCGATAATTTATATATACTTTAAAGATATGGAGGCACTAGTTATATGGAGCAGCTATCATACTGTACGGGGATTATAAGGGTCTCAAGTATTTACAAGATCAGAAAGATATGAACTTGAGATAGTGACATTGGACAGAATTGCTCAAGGACTACGACTACTGAATAAGTATCATCTGAGCAAAGTAAATGCAGTTACTGATGTTTTAAAGCAAAAAGACAGCGCAGGTGGCTATGATCATGATAAAAGAGCAAAAGATGATATAGAACTATAGAGATTGGGGTATATTGAGTTATTTACAGATATGGAAACACTCAGATCCTCAGTGATATAGAGGATGAGATTAAAAGAAGCTCGGAAAGAGGATCAGTTTACTCCGAGTATAGAGACTCAGATGAGTCAAGAAGAAGTTAAAGAATTCAATGAAACCTCTAAGAAAATAATCATATTCGAAAATAGATGTTATATATCCCTCCAAATCCTGCTTTGAGGTAGGGAAGACCAGATGAGAAGGAGCCTTACCTCTGTAAATGAGATAGAGGAGATGATCATGAAAAGAATCTCTGATAGTCCAGCAACATTTGAGGTTATTAGAGATCCTAAGCTATTAATGTGCTAGGTTATGATTGTGTGCTAGACAAAGTACATGTTATCAAAGATAAAGTTATATACATTAGAATCATCCAGAAGTTCAAAAGAGTTATAGAACAAAGAGACAGGATAGGATGAGATCCTATTTAGTGATTCTAATGCTAGAGGTAAATACAAGTATACAGTAAGAATAGTTGAAGTATAGTTATGATACAAAAGTGCTGTTTTGGGCTATAATTTATGACAGCTAAGTATGAGAATGTGTTGGGCAGATGTTGAATAAGTTGTGGTTAATTTTCTAAAGAAATTAGAAAGTAGACAGTACCAAAAGTACTAGAGCTGTTGAAAGGTTTTATGATTATTAAGAGTAAGTTAGATAAACTTTGATAGATACAGTAGCCACAGCAGCAGTTCCAATAACCACAATAGACTTCCCAACTTAAGTTAGCCCAAGTTCAGTAGCAATAAAAGCATAGTACTAGCAGCGGAGTTTGAGGATACTTCGTGATGAATTATCTGCTAGTATATAAGCTTAAATCTTTATATGATGTAAGATTCCTATGAGAATAAATTGTAAAATTGAAATGACCATGGATGAAATGGTCAAGGAATCTTAAGAGTTACCGAAGAGAAAGTCAGGTAGCTCGTCATAATAATACATATGATGAGAAATAGATAAAGAAGTGATATGACATACCCCAGAACAGTAAAGGCAAATCATGTAGAACTTAATGATGCCTTAGGCAATGAGATTTAAACTAGTGATAGTTCACTATGTTTCCAGACATCACAGAAGGGTGTGATTCTCAGGCCAAGTATGAAAATGAGAAACTAAGTTCTCAACAGTAAATGCCACTGCTAAAAAGTAAGAAAGTTAAGAAAGGTTCCCTAATTGGGACAAAGTATGTTGCGTTATGATGAGGAGAGGAAGTACCCAACAGAAAGCATACCAGAAAATGTTTTAGCCAGAAAGTATCTCTCTAAAGTTTGGGATGGTGATTTTCCAATGCCATCACCGCAGTTAAGCGAAACGCCGCAGTTAGGCGTATGACAATTAAAGTCACCGCAGTTAAGCGAGCCACTTCCTGATAGACAGGAAGAGAGGTAAATCCTTGATAGACAAGGATACGTGGGACTAATTGCCCTAGCACAAGGCAAGCTACTTCCTGATAGACAGGGAGAAGCATATTCCTGATAGACAGGAATCAGTTAGAACTCCAATGGGAAACCATTGGGAGCTTTTCATGTTCTTCCACAAGAGAAAGAAAGCAGTAAAAGCAGGGCATATGGAATAGACCATTCCCAATACGAAAAGAGAGAACGTAAGTTAATAACAGTCAGGAGCAGAATCCCTTGAATAGTTTGGTACTAGATAAATCAGTAAGATGAACAGAATGTAAGTCCTCTCTTCGCAACATCATAGTAATGATCAGAAAATAAGTAGTAAGAATTGTGGAATCCTATGATATAGCAGATTTGCATAGAACAGACACTGAATGAATCGATGCCTGAGAATTCAAGCAGTATAGCAAAAGAGATATGGCATGAGAAATTTAAGTTAAGTTAAGAAGCATGAAGGGAAAAGAAAATGATATAGTGAAGTGCAAGAGAAAAAGAGGAGTAAGAAAAGTCTAAGAAGACATGTCGGCTTCTACGATTAATCTTGGGGAATTATCAGACTAGCTACCACTGAGGATATACGACTTAACCTTAGCTTATGCTCGATGGTCTAAAGGTTCCAAGGAGTAAAATGGCTCTAGTATAAGAAGTTCCAGAGATAAGAAGAGGCGATATGCCTCCAGAAGAGCAGTAGAGCTCTTAAGGTCTGCAGACCCAGTTAAAGCAAGCAAAGAGCCTTTATGGCTCAGAGCCACAAGTGTTATGCTGCTCTTTGGGACATGAGAATGAAATGACCAGGAGCTAAGATTAAGATAAGAAGGCATCCTCACGATGGTTAGCTAGTATAGAGAGAGTACCCTTGATTATTTCTATAGATAGCTGACTATCAATCAAGACAAGCTTACTCCCAATTTCTCAAGTAAGAAAGTAAAGAAAAGAAAGAATAAACTGTAAGTCCTGAGTGAGTGATAATCAAGCCGATTAAAGAGAAAGATAAGTTGAGAAGTGAAGAATATCAGAAAGCTTCACAGATTGAAGCTTAAAGCCTCCAGTATAATTATGAGTAATTGATCACGAGGCTAGTTAAGCAGCACGAGAACTGGAAAGTAAAATAAAAGTTTCTCTGAACTATGAAAGCACAAGAGAACCAAGGGAAGTGAGAAATCTTAAAAGTTCCCTATTAGAGTGCTAAAGTTCAAAAAAAAAGAATGTGATAACTCAAAGGAGTATTATGTCTTCCTAAAGCCTATTATGAGGCTATAAGTATCAGTTGATGAAGAAAGACAGAGAACTATAGAAACTATACGAACTCACCAAGTAATGAAAGAAGAGACTCAATGGTGAGTTAAAAAGAAAGAAAAAAGTGGAAAATTACCAAATAAACAGTGCAATTTTGTGTAATAAAATGTCTTCTGTAATATTAAAAATACTCTGTGAGCTTCAGTGATTAGCACATATACTCTTTTGAGAGTTTAATCTTGTTATTCATTCTTGTATTCTGTGAGAAACTCAAGGTTGGGGCCTTGAGATTATTGTGCTGAGAGTTTGTCAGTAAACATGGAGCGCAGGTCTCTGTTTTCTTGCATATAGTAAGGGGGAGTGTGACTCCTTGGTTGTAAAGGCTCGTGAAGCTAGATTGATTGTCATTAGTGGATTGCAAATCTCAGAAGAGCTCTGAGGACTGGACGTGGGTCAGAGAGGACCGAACCAGGATAAATCGCCGTGTTCATTCTTCTTCTGCATTCTATATGACTTCGTCTTAATTACTGTGATTTACGCTTTAATTTTTAAAAGTGACCAATTCACCCCCTCTTGGTCAAATCCTACACTAACATTTGGTATCAGAGAAGGTCTCTTGTTTAAAGGACGTAACTGTCTCAAGATCGATCATGGCAGGATTTGACGAACACGTTATAGCCGACGGAGCATCTATTACCAGACCACCGGCATTCAACAACCAGAAGTTCTCATTTTGGAAGATAAAATTTCAGAACTTTATTATGGCTAATGACTTTGATTTGTGGGACATCTTTGAAACAGGAAACATCGTGCCAATGAAGAAGGATAAAGATCAGCTAGTTCCAAAGTCGAAAGCAGAGTTTGATGATGATGACAAGAAGATGTTATTGAACAGAAAAGTTGTCTTAATGCTACAAGCAGCTTTAAATGAAGATGACTTCTTCAAGGTCTGTACTTTACCTTCCGCAAAACACATGTGGGAGAATCGGAGATAGCCTATGAAGTCACTGAAGCAGTAAAGGAAAGTAGAGTGAACATGCTTACCCCTGAGTATGATTTACTCATAATGAAGGATAAAGAAACGATTGTAGAATTCCATATGCAGCACACTCAACTTATCAACAAGTTAGCCGCTCTCGAAAAAACATACGATCAACGCTCCCAAGTGAGAAAAATTCTCAATGTGCTATCTAACAAGTGGGAGGCGAAAGTAACATCTATCGAAGAGTCCCGAGGAGAATCAATGACTTCGGTGGCAGCACTGTTTGACAATCTTGCTAAGTATAAGAGCAAGCAAAAATTTAAGAAAGAACTATCTAACATCAAAGAAAAGAAGAAAAAGGGGCTTGCACTTAAAATAATAAAAGAAAAGGAAAAGGAGCCTGAAGCAGAGGAAGATGAGGAAGAAGATGTAGAAGATGAGGAACTTGTAATGGTAGTTCGCAAGTTTAGAAGAATGTACAGGAAGGATCAACAGACTCAACATCCACTTAAAGGAGGATCAAGCAAAATTGTTTCCTATGAATGCAATAAGCCAGGGCACATCAGGGCTGATTGTCCGCAGCTTGCTGCTTAGAACAAAGAAAAGGAGAAAAAGAAACTGAGATTCTTTAAGAAGAAGAAGGCATACGTCTCTGGTATTTGGGGTGACAGCACCTCAGAAGAAGAAAGCGAAGCCAAAGAGGAAGCAAACCTTTGCCTCGTGGCTCAGGAAGATGAAGATTCGGAGACAGAAGAGGTAATTCTTACTAATCTTACTTATGATGAATTGCTTGAAGACTATGATGAAATGCATCTTGAATTATTAAAACTTGCAAAAGAACTATCTTTCCTTAGAAAGAAAGTGAAAGAGCTTGAAAAACTGATAGAAAAATCTCCTGTTACAAAAGAGTGTTTAGATTGCAAGAAATTGAAAAATAAAAATGAAAAGCTAACTAAAACTCTTGAAAAGTTTACCAAAGGAAGTGAAATGCTTCAAGTGATTTTAAAAGATCAAAGATTCATAAATGATAGAAGTGGAATAGGATATAATCCTAAAAATGATTTTCATAAGGGGAAGAAAAAGAATGGTGAAAATTGCTATTTGAAATATTTTCAAAAATCTGTGCATGCATCAGAACCATTTGCATTTTGTAGTTACTGTAATAGGAAAGTGCATAGAACTACCTCTTGTTATTTTAGGAAGAAGAAAGATCTTGGAACTTATAAATGGGTACCTAAAGGAACTTATGTTCCAAAGGCACCAAGTACTAACCCAAAAGGACCCAACAAGACTTGGGTACCTAAATCAATTAAATGATCCTTTTTCAGGTTTGTCTTAGAGCATCTAAATCAAGTAAATGGTATATCGATAGTAGATGCTCAAGACATATGATGGGTGATAAAAATAAGTTTTTCAACCTTAAAGCAAAAGAAGGAGGAAAAGTAAGCTTTGGAGGCAACCAATCCGGCAGAATTGTTGGAGTTGGTGAAGTTAGCTATGCAAATGGAGCACCTGTGAAGGATGTCTATCACGTGGAAGGTTTGTGTCACAACCTCCTAAGCGTGAGTCAAAGTGCTGATAAAGATAATTGGGTGATCTTCGATTCACAAGAATGCTTCATCATCCACAAGAAGGATCTACCTATTAACAAAGAAAAGTTGAATATCCAACTCCGGGCTCCAAGGGATGGTAACTGCTACACCATTAATTTAGAAAATGTTTTTTCTAACTCCTGCTTAATTAGTCAAGCTGATGAGAGTCGTTTATGGCATATGTTAACATGAATCAGCTTGACCGATTAATTAAAAATGAATTAGTTCAAGGGATTCCGAAAATAAGTTTAAAAAATGACTTAGTTTGTGATGCATGTCAGATGGGAAAACAAACTAAGTCTTCTTTTAAATCAATGAAAGAAATTTCAACTAAGAGACCCCTTGAACTACTTCACATAGATCTAATGGGTCCCACAAGAGTAAAGAGTGTAGGAGGAAATCTCTACACTCTAGTTATTGTAGATTGTAGGAGGAAATCTTCAAAGAATGAAACTTTTGAGTTATTCACTACTTTTGCCAAGAAAGTCCAAAATGAGAAGGGTATGCCTATTATTTCCATTAGAACATATCATGGTGGAGAATTTGAGAATGGTGACTTTACAACATTCTGTGAAAAAGAAGAATCAACCACAACTTCTCAGCTCCAAGAACGCCTTAACAAAATGGAGTCGTGGAACGAAAGAATCGAGTGCTTGCATATATGGGTAGAACGATGATGTCCGAGATGAAAGTTTCTCAAGTATTTTGGGCTGATGCACTTAGCACGTCATGCTACATACCCAATCGAGCCTACATCATGACATCAATGGGAAAGACTCCTGATGAGCTATTCAAAGGAAGAAAGCCCAACTTGTCTCATTTGCACATATTCGGTAGCAAGTGCTTTATTCACAACAACAACAAGGACAATCTCGGTAAATTCAATCCTAGATCTGATGAAGGTTTATTCCTAAGATATTTAAATAGGAGTAAAGCATTTAGAGTCTTTAACAAACATATTTGTGTAGTAGAAGAGTTAGTACATGTAGTGTTTGTTGAGACAGAACCTCAAGCGAAACCTGATCTTGATGAAGAAGTTATTATTTCAAAAGGTTTTGAAAATGCAAAGAAGGATAATTCAACCAATGATCAACCAACAAATGATTTTGAAAAGAATCAATCGGATGAATATCCTCAATCCCCTCAACCAAGAGCGTGGAAGTACATCCGTAACCACCCTTTAGATCAAGTGATTGGAGAAGTGGATGAAGGTGTATGAACATGAAAAAGATTTCTAATGAGGCTCAATTTTCAGCATTTATTTCAAAAGTAGAGCCTAAAAATGTTGAGGAAGCTTTAACTGACAATGATTGGATTATAGCTATGGAAGAAGAGCTAAACCAATTTGAAAGAAACCAAGTTTTGGACTTAGTACCCCGTCCAAATGATCATCCGGTCATAGGCACTAAATGGGTATTTAGAAACAAACTTGATGAATCCGGAAACATTGTCAGAAACAAAGCTCGATTAGTGGCCAAAGGCTACAACCAAGAAGAAGGGATTGACTATGAGGAAACGTATGCTCCAATTGCAAGATTGGAAGCCATACGTTTCCTACTTACTTTTGCGTGCTTAATGGATTTTAAACTTTTTCAAATGGATGTCAAAAGTGCTTTTCTAAATGGGTTCATTATGGAGGAAGTATATGTTGAAAACCTCCAGGTTTTGAAGATTCTTCTAAGCCCGACTATATTTTTAAACTTAAAAAAGCACTTTATGGTTTAAAATAAGCTCCAAGAGCATGGTATGAAAGACTTAGTAACTTAATCAAGAAAGGTTTCACTAGAGGAAAGGTTGACACAACCTTATTTGTCAAACATTCTAAGTCTGATATGCTAATTATACAAATTTATGTAGATGACATTATATTTGGTGCCACTAACAATGATCTTTGCCAAGAGTTTGCTAAGATAATGTAGGCTGAATTCGAGATGTCAATGATGGGAGAACTTACATTCTTTCTGGGACTTCAGATCAAGTAAAGAAGAAATGATATCTTTATTAGTAAGACGAAATACTTGAAAGAGCTATTAAAGAAGTTCAGGATGGATCAGTACAAAAGTTCAGACACCCCTATGAGCTCAACAGCATTGCTTGATGCAGATGTAAAAGGCAAAGATTATGGCATCAATGATATAGAGGAATGATCAGTTCATTGCTCTATCTTACGGCAAGTCGACCAGATATTTAGTTTAGCGTTGGGATGTGTGCACGTTATCAGGCAGCACCAAAGGAATCACATGCTGAGAACGTGAAGCGAATATTCAGATATCTTGCTGGAACCGTTGATCTTGGAATATGGTATCCTAAAGGAACAAATGAGTAGTTGATTGCATACTCAAACTCAGACCAAACCGGATACAAAACAGATAGAAAATGCATGAGTGGTTAATGCCAATTCCTCGAAGGATATTTAGTATCATGGTTCAGCAAGAAACAATCAACAGTTTCACTATCCTTAACAGAAGCCGAATACATAGCTACTGCAAGTTGTTGTGCTCAAGTGTGTGGATGAAACAACAACTTTAAGATTTGGGAGTGAGTTTTACAGAAATTCCCTTACTTTGTGATAACACCAGTACTATCAATTTGGTCAAGAATCCCATACACCATTCTCTGACAAAGCATATCGATATACGTTATCACTTCATCTGACATCATGTACAAAGGAAAGATATCAAGGTGGTATTCATTCCAACCCATCAACAAATAGCAGATATGTTCACCAAACCGTTAGCCAGGGAACAATTCATGAACATCAGAAGAGAATTGGGAATGGTGAATCCTAATGAACTGTAAGTAATGTTGATTTACTATTGTTTTGATGATTGATTATACTAACTTAAGCATCAGAGTGTTTTTAGAAATGTTTACAGGTTCCTATGCAATCAAAATAAACAAGTGTGAGGAAATAAAGCTCAAAAACTTGAGTCATGGGAGAAGCAAACTCGAGTTCTGGTACAAGGCTCAAAACTCGAGTTCTGAATGAAGAAAACTCGATTTCTAACACTACTTCAGAGAATTGGAAGGAAAACTCAAGTTTTGGTATACAAGTTCATGTAACTCGAGTTCTGGAAGTTGAAAACTCGAGTTTAGGTACGAATCTCTATTCAACAGGCCTAAAACTCGAGTTCTTGATGTGTAAAACTCGAGTTCTGAGGCATCTGTTCATCTACAAGTCACGAAACTCAAGTTTTGAGAAACCGAAACTCAAGTTCTTGACTGTTAGTCATTTTTGCATTTCTGTGAAACTCGAGTTTTGGAATCCCAAAACTCGAGTTCCACTAAACTCAGAAGCTATATTTCCCTTTTCAGTCAAAACTCGAACCCTAACCCCTACTTTCCCAACTTGAGTTCTCTTCAATCCGTTTCATTTTCAACCGTTACAACTGCTAGAAACCGTTGCAACCTCTCAGGTACCTCTAATTCGTCAAAACCCCTCTGATTGCATTCATTATTACGCCAATTCCACAGCTTAATCTTCTCTTGAAAACCTTCATCCCGTCATCTCTCTTTTAACCAAAAATCCTCATTTTCTTGCCTTTTGATCCAATTTCTCCATGGCTCGCACCAAAGTAACTGCCGGGAAGTCATCTAAATCTACTTCCAAAGCCCCATCTCAATCCCAATCAATGTCTCAAACTCATTCCAAGCGTATACATATTGCCGAACCTTCAGAAGAGGAAACAGAGATTCCTCTGATTAGGAAACCGAGGATAGGGCCTCCAAAGTCTATTCTGAGCAAGAAAGACAAGAGCAAAGCACCCATGGTTGCCACTTCATCTCAGCTAGAGCCCACTCTTACTGATCATCATTCTGATTCAGAGACTGAGAGTATCTCTCCCACTCACGTGGCATCATCTTCTCAAAGAAAGGGATCCAGAAAGGGAAAGAAGTCTCAACCTGAGATTCCAGAGGCTCCTCAAGGCTATAACGTCAATTTGGTAATGATCAATTCCCCTTTCAAGTTTAAGAATGGAGATTTATGCCCTACTGTTTATGTGGATGTTAAGGAGTATTTGGGGCATTATAATAATCTAATTTCTTTGCAATCTCCTTTTAATCCCAACATGGTTTGAGTCTTCTATAACATATGGTTGAAAAGAATGTTATCGGAAATAAGAAGAAGGTTATAGAATATGGGCTACAGACGATTATGAGGGGTAGCCGCATTAACATTTCTGCTGAATTGTTGAATGTATATTTGGGTACGGGAACTTATGATAGGACCCTCAAAAACCTTGGAGATGAAGAGATATTTGAGGCACTGAGGCCGGGTGAAGAATATCAAGAAGATCAGGGCTTGCATTTTAAACCTTCCTCCATACCACCGTTGCAGAGAATGATTCATTATGTTTACTCTTGCTTCATGGTGAACAAAGGGAAGAACTACACGCATCTCTCCTCTATGGACTACCAGATACTTGGTTCCATCTTGAAGAAGGAGAAAAGGAACATTAGATAGATGGTTTTCATTGAGATACAGAAGCCGGTGCGATCAAAATCAAAGAAGATGACTTTACCTTATCCTAGCTTGGTCTCACTGATCATGGATCTTCGTCATATTTGGCACCTTCTCCCTGATCAGCTACCCATGACTCCTTAGAAGTTTTCAGAGACGCACTTTCATCGGATAAACATTAATATCATCTCCCCTCAACCAGTAGCCTCTCTTAAGAGGAAGAGAAGGACCACTTCTACTACCTTTATAGGCCAGGATGATGCCCAGTCATCTACCCCCACAGTAGCACTGGTCTGACTAAGCCATAAATTGTAAACTTAGGTTGTTGGTTAGCCTTAAAAATGGATCAAGAATATTAATTGTGATTTCCAAGGATTGTACAGCGATAACCCCAGGGTAGTTCTCTCTGGAAGCTACTATTGTGTACCAATAATCCTTAGCTTGTGATGAAAATACAATCAGTTTCCAAATCTTTTATGCTATGAACCTAAACTAATTGCAAAAGAAAACTTGATTTTGGTATTTTCTGGATGAAAGAGAGATTGAGACAGATTTGAGTATGAAAGGTGTATGTGATATGGATTCCTCTTGAAAACTAATTGTGCCATCATAGTTCGCAAAGGATTAGGGAAAAGCATCGACTTCCACACCAAGTTTCGTAGTTAAAAACCCCAACAACACGCCATGTCAGAAATATCATGAAATGAACTCCATTTCATGAAATCCTTTAAGAACACTTGGTGTGTGTACGGAAATCGCAAAGTGACAAAATCAACTCCATACATTGTTGACTCTAAAACCAAGCACAACTAGGATGATAGAAGAGAACAACAAGATTTCATTGAATAAGCAAAATGAACTCCATTCTACTTTATCAATCACAAAACAACCCAATACACGTTAATCCAAGTTTGGCTCAACCGAGACCAAGCATTTACACACAAATTACAAAGTCTAACTCGAAATCCAAGTAATCTATAATGTAAATACATATTGAAAGCAAACACTCCCCTTTCGGCACTTCAAACTCCAGCTCACTTCATCTTCAAGAGGATGGAGAGTGCTCAGCTACTCATAGATGATGGAAATGGGCTACGTTTGGGTGATTAAGGCATGATAGATGGATAGATGGTGGTGAAGATGGAGTAGGGTTTGTGTGTGTGAGAGAGATGGATGAGAGTGTGTATCTGCCTCTCTCTTCTTTCTATAGCCTCCCCTCTTCTTCCCTTCTAAGATGCCCTAAATGGAATGAATAAACCGTTCTAGGTCGGATCTCTAAAGTTGGGTCGGGTTATTTTCCGTCTAGGGTAAAAATCTAGTACTATGCGATATTCACCGCGGTGAACTTGAACTTTGGCGCGGCGAACTTCAGATTGCGCCGCGGCAAAATACTCCAGAGCTCCTTCTCTTGCCTTTTTGTATAGAGTTCCTGAAATAAAATAGCAAATATTGGCAGTATCATTTGCTCATTGGTCCGTACTAAGCCACGAATAGTAAACTTAGGTCGCTGACTAGCCTTGAAAATGGATCAAGAATATTAATTTTGATTTCCAAGGGTTGTATAGGGACAACCCTAGGGTCGTTCTATCCATAAGTGAGAAGGCGTACTGATGTAGCCATATTAGTATTAGTTTTCTGTTGGAATTTCCAGAGTTTTAGAATCAAATTTAGTCCATACATGACCTTTTTATGCTTAAATTGGTATTAGGAGTTGTTGACTTGGATTAGTGTAATTTTGGGGTCATATGCCATGAATAATGATTTATTGTGCCTAAATTGCATCATGAGTAAATGATACTGCCCATATTTGCTATTTGATTTCAGGAATTCCGCAAATGTAGAAGAAAAGCAGCTCTGGGAAAGTTCGTCGCGACCAAAATTCCAGCATCAGCAAAGACAGCTCTCTGGATATTTTCGCCGCGGCGTAAACAAAGTTTTCCGCGGCCAAATTTCAAGCAAGAAGATGTCGAACTCTCGGGAGAGTTTCGCCACGGCTAAAATCGCGTATCATCACCTGATTTTTACTTCAGATGGAAATAACCCAATCGAACGTTCAAGACCCAACCCAGAACGGTTTTAATACCCCACTTAGGGTAATTTTCAAGAAGAGGAGGAAGAAGGAGGCTGAGAAGAGGCAAGCACACACAGACACACACCCATTTTCTCTTATCTACACACTCTCCAAACCCTACCATCACCCATTTCTTCCACCATCCATCCATCCACAATGCTTCATCCATCCATTGGGAGTATGATTCTTCCTTCCATGAGGAGCTGAGCATCTCCAACCTCTTGAAGATGGAGTAAGCTGGAGTTTGAAGTGCCGAAAGGGGAGTATTTGCTTTCAATCTGTATTTACGTTATAGATTACTTAGGATCCGAGTTGGACTATGTGATTTGTATGTAAATACTTGGTCTCGGTAGAGCCAAACTTGGATTATTGTGTATTGAGTTGTTTTGTGATTGACAAAGTTAAATGGAGTTCATTTGGCTTATTCAATGAAGTCTTGTTGTTCTCTTCTATCATCCTAGTTGTGCTTGGTTTTAGAGTCAACATGCATAGAGTTGATTTTGTCACTTTGCGATTTCCGTACACACACTAAGTGCCCTTCAAGGATTTCATGGGGTGGAGTTCATTC
>JANTPZ010150044.1:0-23907 GCA_025593235.1 Vachellia pachyceras
AAGTTATTTAAGTGCAGACTTGACTAACCCTAACAATTTTCAATGTATTTTACCTACTTCGTTATATAAAATAAATAAAATCATCAATTATATATCCTGCTACTTTAATTCAATTTGAGTGCATATCACTGTAAACATTGAAAACTTGAAAACGAAGTTTAGTAAATAAAGCTGGAACGTCAAGTTCATGGAAGCTTCAAAGCAGTTTACCCTTGCTTGGGAAAAATAGAAGTGCCGAAAAATCTATATAGTGGCAGGAACATGCAGCCATCTTTGACGTGCATATATAAAGTCTCTCTCTCTCTCTCTCTCACACACACCCTGACCAAAACGTGAAGAATGCTTCAGGGTAGCTCTAGATGTCAAGTTTTACACATAAGAAGCATTTAAAGCCCACTGATTCTAGCACACAAGTCCTCGGCATGATCCATACGCCTATCTTAATTAATTAGTTAATTGAATGTATTAAACTGTGAAACACGTACTTGCTAGGGTGTAGGCAGATGAATCCAGAAAATATTGGCGACATTTACTTATTTAATAGGTTAATAATCAATCAATTATTTGAGCAGATTTTGAAGGTTTGTAGGGTTTTGAAAGGCAACTTCGTTAAGGAATTAATTGTTAGTTTTTTTTGTTAAACACAAGTATTCACAGGTAATTTTGTTTGAGACAGTGTTAGTCACCATGTACCTTCGGCAGAAGTTCGTTGTTATTTATAATATAAGAACTAAGTTGGATACAATAAAAGAGAATTTTTTTTTTTTTGCAATATGACAAACCAAGGTTTGTATTTAGGAAAGTGTAATGAACAGCAAATCCAAAGGAATAGTCCATCCCAAAAGGCAAACATATTAGAAGGAAGAATCTATTGACTTATGAATCACATCACACTTGTAAGGCTTCCAAAGTATGACTCTTAATAGAAATGTGCTTACATTTATTATTTGACATTTCTTCAAACAAGATTATCTCCTGTAGGATAATATATGTACTTAGCAACATATATATATATATATATAGGTGACACAAGTTAATATGGGTCCTATACAATAAACCAAGTCTTAAAACTGAATCATATTATTCACCTTGTTAAAAAACCATTGTATTAATTATGATCAATCGGTTCACTGTTAGTCCCATTATCCTTTAAACTATCGTTTCGACCGGTTTAATGATTAGTCCAGGTTTCGGTACTTTAATTAAAACTTCTATGTTATATATCAAGATAGGTTCACCAAGTCGTGAGCCTGTGCGGCAAAACCGAACAATAATAAGTCATTGGTTAAAGCCATATGACAAAAACAAATTAAAAAGGCATGCGACTACAAAAGCTAGCTAGCCATGAGTCACATTCCATTGATAGGGCTATCTTAAGTTGTAAGAAATGGATCATACGTGGATACTGATTAAATGTTCAAATCCTCCTTAAATGTGTTTTTCCACAGAAAAAAAAAGAACCCATCGTTATCCGTATTGTAAATATTAAATTGATTATAAAATTTAAATTTAAACATGGGCATATAGAGAAAATAATTAAATATTAATTGAACTAACAAATAGTTTATGTAAAGAACCAAAAGCACCTTCCAAAATATGCCCTATCAGAAGGACTCAAGGGAATAGTAGGTATGTAGGATGACGGTACATTTAATACTTAACGTTCAATATTTAATATGTCAATACAATTTTTTATCCATATATTCACCCTCATTTTTATTTTATCATTAAATTTTAAATTAGTTTTTTTAGTTCATGAAGATACAAAATAGTCCAGGTTATTATTAATTTATAAAATCAATATTTTAAATAAAATGTGAATTAAGGGATTAAAATTAGAATGACGATAAACTTCAGAATAAATATTGTATTAATATTATTTAATATAACAAGACTTGGTCAAAACTCAAAAGGTCCCAAGCAACTTCATGGCATTTTCCTTTTCTTTATCCATCACTTTTTTTTTTCTTTTTTGCCCAACTTTATCCATCACTTTCACTTTCACATCTGAAAGCCACTCCCTTTGATCTGTCTCATCGCAGTTTCCAGGAAATTGCAACCCTTCCTAGTATCCCGGAGTCAAGAGTGTTTTTCTTTCCGGTCGGAGGCCGGTACCCACTTTTTTTTCTTTTTTTTTTCGGTTGCCCGCCCGGTTCACTGAAGCTTCGCTCCGACTACATCCGGACCCAACTACTTTTTTTTCTTGATTAGGCTTTTTTTTACCCTCTTTTCTGTTGGAAAATTTGGGCCTCTAATTGGGCCCCTACGATGATCTTAATGGGCTATTAAAATACTGTGTAAGATGGTCTGGGTTCCTCTTACCGGCAATATGAGCCGTCTACTCTCATGAAATAAGAGAAGTGTAACCATTTAAAGATAGACATATAAATACTTTAGGCCCATAATTGGCCCATAAAACTAGGTGCCTGCAACAAGAAGCCTATCAGTATTAGGGAGAATTACTATGAGATATCAAATAAATGTCTTAACCAACGGTTTGTTGGATCAAGTGGTAAGCGACTTATTCCAGTTTAAGTAAGGTCTCGAGTTCGAGCCTTGTGAATGCAGTAGCCACCGTTGGGAGACCTTCCCACCTTTCCCGGGTGTGCGACGCGGGTTGAGTCCGGATTAGTCAGGGCGAAGCTCCGGAGACCGGGCGAGCAACAAAAAAAAAAAATAAATGTCTTAATTACCAAATAGTCTCAATGGCAAATAAGGTGTATGAGCGTGTTATCAATTTAATATTTCTAGCAATTGAACATGTCATTGTGTCCTCCTCATTTATAATACGTAATTCAGTTTTCTCTCTCTCCTAAGTATTATTTTTCAAGATTCTTTTCATATAATAATAATAATAATAATAAACGTTCGAGTATTTTACTCTCAATAAGCAGTACATTTAATCCATTCAATTTATCCTGTGGTATAGTTGATCTTAGTGGAATTTAGACAATTCTAAAATTCAAAAACTTCTTTGAATACTAGCAATTGTTGCTAATATAATCAATTATACTCAATACCAAAACTAATATTTAAATAAATGTGTGATCTTATCACAAATATTTTTATCCATATAAATGTCTATCATACAATCATATTTGTAATCTGGATATGCTTTAATAGCCTTCTTTTAGAGAAAATAGTCTTTTTTCATAATTTTAAAATTCATTACTTTTATACTCTTTGAATTTAAGTGAGGCCTTAGGTGATGGGCGGGCCTTGCTAAACTCTAAAGAGCCACGGCCTTCAAAATTGTGTCATTCACTTTTTAAGTCTCTTTAATTCAGTTTAAGACTCCATTGATGTTTTAAAATTGTGTCATCTTCTGACCACAAGATTATTATTTAGCCACAAAAAAGGAAAAAGAGATAAAGAAAAAGGATAATAACACAAAAGACCTTAAAAATTAATAAATAAAATAGAGGTGTAAAAAGATTTAACAATAATGGGATTTTCAATTTCGGTGGCCATTGGGCCACCAGTACAATTCATTATGTATATTGCAAAATGAAATATAAGTTCGCTCATTATATTTGACTGTAGCTCATTTCCAATTTTTGTTAAGGTATTCCTCACATGTCATTAAGTATTACCAACTTTTATTTTTCAAGTAAAAAAATCACACGAAGCATATTCACAAGTTTTATATGTTAATTACCAACATTTCATTAGCTTTTTATTTATAAGTTTTATGAAGGCGTTGACTAACGATTATGAGAAGAACAACGTTATAGAATGGGTTGTGACCCTTAGGGTAGCCTGGGAGGTGGTCGGTCTCCAGCGAGGTCTCAGGCCAGGTGTCTTGGAGAAGTTAGAAATAGGGCTTTTTATTCCTATCCATCTTGTTTTGTTTTTACTTGAACTTAAAAACCCCAATTTGGGTTATGGTTTCTTCTTTGTCATTATTAAATATTCTCACACCTATCTATCATTTTTAATTTTCAAAGTCTTCTTATGTCATTTTTATGAAGAAAACTAATATCAGGGAATAAAAATTTCTATCCAGAAAATGTTTTACACCTAAAATAAACATCATAACTTCACAGTCGAATGGAGAAATTTTGCAGATATATCAATTCAATATATTTAGTTAACTAATGATAAACTTTAACTCTAATAAATAGGGTGACATTGCTACAATTTGCGAACTTTCAAGGAAACATTGAACTAAAAAAAATTCCAAATACCCAATGTTCTTGCGCAAAATTTTTTTGGAGAAATTTGCTCTTATATCATTCTCATAAAGATGTTGCTATGAGGATTAAACTATAAATAGAAAGCTGACCATATATAAGGAACTTCAATTTGAAGCCATAAATCATCCTTAGTGACTTAATGTGAAATTCCACTAAGTCTGAGTCTAGGTACATCCCCTCTTGATGCGTTCGTTAGGTGTCATGGGATCCAAAATGGACAATTTTGAGAGTGAGATTCTAGGGAATCAATCTAATATATAAAAAGTGTTCCACCTAGCGATCCTCCTTAGCCAACTCCACCCCGGCTTAAGACACATCATTACTCATTTTATTGTTCATAAGGAAATCACAGCTTCAAGTTAGGGACACTTTCCTTCGTGGCTTCTGACAGTATATATGTGGCTTTGTGCCTTTTCCGCATTAGTATGTTAAGCAGTGTAACACACCTTACTTTAACTCATTAGCTTCATAATATATCAATATTGAACCACTTTTAGGCTGTACAAAACTTAAATTGACCAAAGAAGTGAAATTTCAAAATTCTTCTCGAGTTACTATTCATTTGGTCAAATTTTAGTTTTCTGATCCAACTTTAAGAATTCATAACTGTTGGAATATGGGCCACCCTTGATGGATTGGGCCCAAATCCATGGGCTAGGTCAAATGTGTAAATATGGACCCTTGTGGGAAGTTATAAGATGGGGGAAGTGGTTCCCAAAAGGGAGCAGAGATATAACGCACGGAGAAAATGAGTCTTTTCCCTTACAGAGAAACCTCTCTCATCTCATCTCCTCTCGCCTTCGATGCTTTTGCTGTGTCTTGTGTTTGGATCCACCATTGTAATCCAAATTCAGCGTGGGTATCTGTAGATTCGTAATTCGGCATCTCCAGGTACACCCGAAATCCTTCAGTGGTATCAGAGCTATTAAATTCCTGAGGCATTTCTCTTCCGCAAAGATATGAACTTTTTGCTAGTTTAATCATGAAAATTTGAGTGTATGATTAAAGTATATCCATTGCTATGATCTCTTGCTTACTATACATGTTCTATGGCAATTACTCACTGTTCATAAATTTCCGCAAGCATGTTTAATTGAGATATATGTGTATGTATATTTCTTGCTTTCCTGTATAGCATGCCGTTTCATTTTTTGGTTCAGATTTCAAGCATGTCTGTAATTTATGTGTATATATGGTTTGAAATTATATGCCTCTAAACCGAAACGATGAAAAGGAAAAATGAAAAGGGAAAACGAAACCCAAAAACGGAGATCCAGATCTGGGTTCTCGGAATACGATGTATCTAGGCTTAGAAAACATGTCCATAGTGTAGATCTTTTCAAGACGAGAACGTGGAGACCAAGAATGCGAAAAACGGACACCGGACGACGGAGTTATGGAAGAAAAAAGAGTTACAAATTCCATCTCATTTTTCAGAAAAGGAGAAAGAATTAGGCTCCAAAAGTACTCCAATTGCGTAGACCTCGTCGAAACGAAGAAATGGGCACCTAGAACGCGAAAAACAGACGTCGGACGGCGGAGATATGGCCGGAAAACGCATCGGATGAATAGTAACCATCTAAAAAATGGATGAACAGTGACTCGGCGGCTGAGAGGCAGGCGGAAGCGAACCGGGTCGGGTAGGGTAACCCGACAGCTGGAAAATGGTTTTTCGATTATTTAAATATCTTTTTCGGTTATTTGATCCGTAAAAGATGAACAGTTCGCAACGCCGAGGTCATGGGTTCGAATCTGCCCTGGGTTCTAATTGTTTTGCAAAAAAAAAAAGGAATGGGTTGGGCCAGAGAGGCCCAATCCGAAAAAAAATTGTGGTTGGACCAGAGAGGCCTAATCCGGGAAAAAAATTTTGGGTTGCGCCAGAGAGGCCCATTCCAGAAAAAAAATAAATAATAAAATAAAAAAATATTTTTGGGGAAAGGTTGCCACGTGGCGTGTCAACTGGACACGTGGACCACACCACCGGACTCGTAACGGCGCGTGGAGTCCAAAGAGCCGGTGCGTGTACGGATCAGAGACCTGTATGGCGGCGCGTGACTTTCACGCGCCTCCGCCGAGAGTGGGATTTGCTCCTTTTTTCCGAATTTTTTCAAGAATTACTCTTCTCGGGGCGCGTGAGGGCCCGTGGGACCTCCAAATGAGATGCCGTTTGTTCCTAAAAATCCTAAAATTCAAGTGCTTCATTTTGATATATAATATGCCTATTTTCTAAGGCAATTCAGGGTCTTTTTATGAAAATAAGTGCTTATTGAGTGATTTCTTAAAAAAAATTAAATGAATAATTTCAAATTCATTTTTTTTAAAACAATGTAGCAAGAAATCTCAAATAGCACTGAAACACTATCTTATTGAGCAATGTACTTTGAATATATGGATGACAATATTCATAATGAGGATCCTGAATAAGAATTTTAAGAGGATTTTAAAGAGGAACCGTTTGAAGATGACCATGAGGAAGATCCTCAAGTGAACATGAGAAAGACACTGAGGAGGATCCAGAAGGGGGTCATAATCAAAATCTTGAGGAAGGCCCAATGGAACCTCAAGAGGTCTACGTCGACCCAGGTTCTGAGTACTCATTCTCATTCAATTCAAAACCTTAAGAGTGTGATTAAGAGGTCGATCAACCCTTCTCCCCCGCTATGGCATGTAATGGGAACGGCCATAGTTAAATATATATATAAAAATCAAATTTGATATCATTGCGAATTATGTCAACAGCATAACTGATAATGAAACTGCAGAATTCTATGTGAATGTCATGATAAAGTATTATGCAGCAATTAGTGCTGTAGGCATATTCACATTATCAACCATGTGGGTTGTTGCAGTAAAGAAAACAAAGAGATTTATGTTGAACGAAAACCAATACTTTAGAGAACTGAAAAATAAATAGTCGATAATTGTAATGGAAATATCTAAAGAGTATTGTGCTTTAGATTTATGTGTTTACACTCTATGTTTAGTTAATGTATTTAGAACTAACTTGGTGTATGATTATGACTAAATGCATTGTAAAATGTGACATGTTTAGTTTATATGAATTGTTGTGAAATCGTCATTGTTATTCACATGATTTGTCACCTTGTAACACTTTTGATAAGTGGGAGCTTTTAGAAAATGAGACTTCTAAAAGTTGGTGATTCAAGAAGTACTTGTAAAATTCTTGAAATAAATAATGTAGTTACTAGTGTTTGTGTGATGGGAGGTACAAACGTATTCTCCTGATCGCAGATCTAGTGATCAAATTATCTTCTTGTCAAGAATAATATAAGCACAAGACATTGTATACTGTGATGTGCTACATAATTGCTAAAAACTCAGTTATATGAGAAAGCATTTGTTGATAAAGTACCCTGTCACCTCATATTAGAAAATGGCAATAAAAAGCATAATTACCGAGTTGAATAGAGGGGATAAGTTGGATGGTGACAAATGGGATATCTGGCATCGTAAGGTGCAGTGTATATTGGAGGAACAGGAGGCCCTTGAGCCATTGTCCACCGTTCTGGTGGAACTTGAAGCTGGGACTTCAACCCAGCACAGAAGAAACCTGGAGTTATACCAGGCTTGGAAAAGGAAGAACAGTATTGCAAGAGTTACCTTGTTGAGCACAATGGAAAATGACCTAATGTGCCAGTATGAAAAACATCCAACTGCACATGCCATGTGGGCAGCTATCAGAGATAAGTTTGGTGGAACTTCAACCATCAAATTTAAGAAGCTGACGATCAAGTTTGACAGGTATAAGCTCCGGGGTAATACGCCCATGAAGCAGCATCCCTGAAATATGTCAAACATGATTAAAGAGCTCCAGGAAGTTGAACACACTCTCACTGATGAACAGCAAGTGAAAAGTCAACTTAACTCATAACGATAACATCATCACTTTTAATGATGTTGCGAAGCACCTTGAGCTTGAGAATGAAAGCCTGGAGGCATATAAGACTTCTGGGCATGCCTACTACACCAAGGATGTAAGCCTTTCCAATGCCAAGCCCGATTTTAAGAAGGGCAAGAAATTTTATGGAAAAGGCAGGAAGGATGTCCTTAAATTCAAAAGGGACGAAAGTAAAGATGGCCTGAATAAGGTCAAATGCTATGCTTGCCAGAAGTTGGGTCACTTTGGAGGGACTGCCCTGGGCAAAATGACCGTGGAAAGACTCAAACTCAACAGACCATGTAACGAAGGATCGGGGATCCCTCGTGGATTACCGTCGGTTACCGCATTAATGTGAATGGCTTTATGTTGGCAATAACGCAAAGATTGAGGTTAAAGGCATAGGCACATGCAGATTAACTCTGCGTGGTGGAAAGACCTTAATTTAACATGATGTGCTTCATACACCGGACATCCGACAGAATTTAGTTTCTGTACTGTGTCTGTTGAATTATGGGTTTGATGTGAACTTTCATGATAAAAGGTGCTGACATTCTTTGCGATGATACCTTTTATGGTTTAGCTTTCTTTTTCAGGAAAGTTCTATGTTATGGATGTTATTGATGATTTCAACTTGCAAGACTGTTTCGTTAGTTCTTCCAATATAACAGTTGGCATAAATATCTGGCATGCTAGACTATAGCACATAAGTTAGAATGTCAGGTGCTGACATAAGTTAGAATCGATTAGTTTGCTAGGTATCATAAAACTTTCCTGAAAACTAGAATATCTGGCATTCTAACTTATGTCAGCACCTGAAAACTAGCAAAAGATGGTTTGCTAGGTGAACTCCAAACATGGAGATGTCTTTATGTGAAAATTGCTTAGCCGGTAAAGCAACTAGAAATCCTTTCGGTACGGGAACTAGAGCTGAAAATCCATTGGACTTAGTCCATTCTGATATATGCGGTCCCATGAGTGTGAGGGCAAGACATGGAGCTTGGTATTTCATTACCTTTACTGATGACTTTTCATGATATGGTCACGTCTATTTGATTTCACAGAAGTATGAAGCACTGGAGTGTTTTAGACAATATATGAACGAAGTAGAAAATCAAGTAGAACGTAAAATTAAAGTATTACGTACTGACCGAGGTCGTGAATACTTATCCGATCAGTTTAAACATCTCTGTGAAGAAAAAGGGATAATTAGACAGCTAACTATCCTTGGCACTCCACAACAAAATGGTGTGTCAGAAAGAAGAAATAGAACTCTTCTAGACATGGTTAGGTCGATGATGGCTCAAGCAAGCTTACCTATTTCATATTGGGGCGATGCTTTATTAACAGCGGCCTTTATATTTAATCGTGTACCCTCAAAAGCAGTTAGTTCCACACCCTATGAATTGTGGATGAAACGCAAGCCCGATTTAAATATCTTAAGACCCTGGGGGTCGGCTGCATACGTTCACAACGATTCCCACAGGCATGGGAAATTGGGTCCAAGAGGAAAGAAATGTATCTTTATAAGATACTCCAAAGAATCCAAAGGATACGTTTTCATTGGGGAAAACGAAGATGGAACAGTGACTGAAATTGAATCAAGGGATACTGCATTTTTGGAAAGTGAATTTCCTGGCAGAGGAGAAATAGATCGAACAGTATCTCTTTATGAGAGAGAAGAACAAGGTAGTACAGATCAATCTAATGATCCCCAGTCGTCTCAATATATCGATCTGAGTGGGAGATCAGAAGGCTCAGAAAGGTCTTTACCGAGACCGAGACAAAAGAAATGAAAGAGACAAGAGGTTTCTGCAAGAAGGAGTGACACGGGAAATGTACCCAGGAAGCGCTTCCCAATAGAGGGGGAAGCACTCATGGTCACCCCGGATGAAGATGATGAGCCACGTTCTGTACATGAAGCCTTATCATGCCCTGCTAAGAACGAATGGAAAGAAGGCAATGGAAGAAGAGATTGATCCAATGAGAAAGAATCAAGTCTGGGAACTCGTTGATCTACCAAAAGGTCGAAAGGCCATTGGGAACAAGTGGGTTCTCAAAATAAAAAGAAAAGTGGATGGATCAATTGACAAGTACAAGGCACATCTGGTAGCGAAGGGGTACACACAACAGGAAGGTATCGATTACGATGACACCTTCTCGCCTGTTGTACACTTTAATTCAATAAGGCTAATTCTGGCAATAATAAACAGTTTAGATCTGGAGTTACATCAAATGGAATTGAAAACTGTATTTTTAAACGGAGACCTGGATGAAGAAATCAATATGGAACAACCGATAGGATTCGTAAGGAAAGGTTCAGAGAGCAAAGTTTGTAAGCTCAGAAGGTCCATTTATGGATTGAAACAATCATCCAGACAGTGGTATTTGAGGTTTCACAAGGCGATAACTTCATATGATCTTAAGATGATTGAAGAAGACCACTGCATCTACATCAAGCGGTTTGATGATAACTTTGTGATGTTGTCATTATATGTAGACGACATACTGCTGGCCGGAAATAGCCTAACTTCGATCTAACTTCAATCTTAGCCGTCAAAGATTGGCTGTCATCAAACTTTGAGATGAAAAACATGGGAGAAGCAGAGTACATACTTGGAGTTAAAGTCCAAAGGGATCGTTCAAAAGAGAGTTTCATCTCTTTCATAAGAGAATTACGTTAAGAAAATTCTCGAGCGATTTAATATGAGTGCTTGCAATCCCTTTAGACACCCCTGTAGCTACTGGAGCTAGCCTAAATCTTGAAATGTGTCCCAAGATTGAATCAGCTAAGGAAAGAGTTCCTTATGCTAGTGCCGTTAGAAGTCTAATGTATGCAATAATGGGTACAAGACCAGATATTTATTTCGCAGTTGGACTGGTAAGTAGGTTCCAGTCAAATCCTGGCAAACAACATTGGAATGCTGTGAAAAGAATTCTGCGATACTTAAAGGGCACAATGAATTATGCACTAACTTATCAAGGAAGCGAATTACGGCTTCTTGGATTCTCCGATATTGATGTAGGCGGAGACGAAGTTGAACGAAGGTCAACTTCAGGTTATACTTTCTTACTGAATAATGGCGCCATAAGTTAGAGCAGCAAGAAGCAGACGTGTATAGCCCTACATTCTATGAAAGTTGAGTTTGTGGCTTGCACTGTGGCAGTGCAGGAGGCTATATGGTTGAAGAGATTTATTGAACATCGTGGATTTGAAAATGAGTACAAATTGTGTGTTAATATATTGTGACAATACTGCAACCATAGCATACACAAAAGACCCCAAATATCATAGCAAGACAAAGCATATTGATATTAAGTATACTTCTGTGAGAAATTATGTAGCACAGAAAGTGATTAATATACAACACATTTCGACCAAGAGTATGATCGCAGATCCCCTGACTAAACCAATAGCTAGAGAAATGTTTGAGAAACATGTAAGGGCTATCGATATGCGCAATATGTAAAATTACAAACACTGTATATTGAATTTGTGATTGAATTCATATGTCTGTGTACAAGTATACAATGTCTAGTATGTCGTACAGGCAGGTGAGGTAGGCTCTCTCACACGAGCTACCGCCTTTGATACTCAGGAGGAGTATGCAAAGATGAGACACTTGTATTCACCAGTAAGGCAGCATGAATGCTGATATGGTAGAGAAGAAATACAAATCATGTCGCCTTGACAACTGTGTAGCATGTCGGGATGAGATCCAATGTATATAACTATAAAACATGGATCGAATCATGAGGATCCACTCCCATGATGCCTGTTACCAGACAACAAATTCTTCAATACTGACGTCATATAAGATATGAGAGAAGGAACAATTTAGGTTTAGATGTTGGGAACATCTAGACTAAAAGTCTGTACAGTGTTGATAGAATGTTTCAAAACCGACGTACGCTCTTATAGTATAAGAGAAACATCGTAGCATGATATTCATACCACATGTGTTATAGAACCGCAAAAGGGAAGCAAGTGAATGGATCCCTGCTTCGTTGCTGTGTGAGTCCCATGAAATTAATATTTATATTTATGTCCTTTGACTTTGACATTATCATGGAGGTATACTTTAATGATTGCTACCTTAACGTACATTCTAGTATCATGATGGATGCGATATAAGGTACTATGTTAGGAAAGCGGTTGATGTATATTAAAGTGATATATGGGTGAAAGGAAGATTACCTGATAAATACACAACTATGCTGGTGTCTGTGACATGTCCCTTATGATATCAACTTGGAGATTTCATAAGTGTGGACACCACGCATACGAGAAAGACGATATAAGTCTTATGTTGACTTGGGAGGGATTAGATTCGTCAAGTGAAAGTGTATTTTGGTTAAATCTAGGACATATAAGGCATAATAACTAGATTCAAGCTACATGGAGAAAGATTGTCTTGTGATGGTCCTATGAAAGGGATTTCTAGTACAAACATCTAAAAGATGTCATGTCCATGCGGTCATGGCAAAGCACCTAGTATGAAAGGAAGAAGAGAGAAGGATGAGGCCCACATTTCCTAATCCACTAAGTGTGAGTGGGAGATGTTGGAATATGGGCTACCCTTGATGGATTGGGCCCAAATCCATGGGCTAGGTCAAATGCGTAAATATGGACCCTTGTGGGAAGTTATAAGATGGGGGAAGTGGTTCCCAAAAGGGAACAGAGATATAACGCACGGAGAAAACGAGTTTTCTTCATTCCCTTTCCCTTACAGAGAAGCCTCTCATCTCCTCTCCTCTCGCCTTTGGTGCTTTTGTTGTGTCTTGTGTTTGGATCCACCATTGTGATCCTAATTCCGCGTGGGTATCTGCAGATTCATAATTTGGTATCTCCAGGTACGCCCGAAATCCTTCAATAACTAATTCTAAAAAATTGAAATTGAGTGGTTCCAATTTCTACATGAAGCTTATAACATTCCCTACAAGGGAAAAATACTTATTGGTCGAAAAACTTGCCTAATCAATATAGTTTATTGTGTGAAGTTGCACTGTTCATATGGTCATTTTTCAATTTTTCCAAGTTTTTCTCTTTACTTTGAAAAGCCATAACTCCTTGTGTAAATATCCAAATTCAGTTATCTTTACTCAATTTAAAACTCACTATATCAGCTATTTTTCTGGAAAATTTCAGCTCAATTGGATTTAGATTACTATTTTTCTTTACAGCTAAAAGATTGGAATTTTTCAAGGGTTTGGACCTTTTTTTCAAAACTTTCTATTTCCAAACCTTTGTGTAAAGCATTTATGGCATAAACTCATTCACCTTACATTATCATACATGCATCCATACATATACACAATCATCAAGTAGAGGTTTAGGGATTACATTAACTCTAAAAACACTTAAACATGTAATTCAAACATACTACATAACTTGGCTACTACATCATCACATAATGCTTCTTTATTCTTCACTCAGCTTGCCTTTACCCTTGTTTGAGTTTGTACCTAGGAATGGTTAGTTAGGGAGAGTAAGATTTCAAAGAAACCCCAATAGCAAAAGCACTGACATAACCACTAATATGCATGACAATTATTCAACCTTAAGGATAAATACATGAACATGTAATCTTCATAACATTTTCACATTTTTTGCATATGACCATAGCATTTTCAAAATCACATCATCACATATTCAAACACCACAAACTTAGCATACAAAAAGCACAATGCAAAAATAATTATCAATGCAACTATTAGTGTCAGATAGTAACTTTTGCTACCTTTGTTTTTCACTTGGACTTAAACTTGAAAGTTCTCTTTTTCCTCCTTCCAAAGGTGTTTTCTACTAATTCACTTTCCTATACACAACATAATGTCATAGCTATCAATACATGTTGATACCTTGTTTTGATGATGACAAAAACCCCCCAAAATTTTGCAGGATTTGAAATCTGGTTTATGATTTTGAAATTGTGTTGAATCCGTCAGAAGAGTTTTGAAACTCGAGTCCCAGCTTTTACAAACTCAAGTTCTGTAACTGTCTTTCAAAACTGGATATTGAAACTGGATAGGCATTTATGATTGATTGTAATCAGATTGATTATCCTTCCATTAATAGGATAATCAATCTACTATATATACTATACGTCTATTCTCAATAATAAATCAATTCAGAGTGATTCAATCTAATAAAAATAGAGTGAATGGAGTCCATTTTTTCATGAATTTATCATGTGTAAAATCTACTATTCATTATTAAATAGCTTCCATCTATGTTTGATAACTCAAGTTCAGACTCATTCAAAATTAGATATCCTATAGGAGTTTGGTCTGCCAATATAGAATACAAAAGTAAAGTTAATGATATATAAAAGGAGTAACTCTGTATAGGTTACAAGTATAATGTGTGGAAGAAAACAACCTTGCTCTTCATATGAATTTGATGAATCATCTGAATAATTTCTACATTTAGTAGAATCCACAATTATTTGAATATCTTTGTAGTGTTTACCATCAACTGCCATAAAATTTAAACCAAACAATATTGAAGTTAATTATAGCATGTAGTACAATAAACACAACCTCAGACTGTAGCCATAGCATGATGCAATTCATGCAATATGTAATAAATTAGCACACATGTGTGCAATGGTTCATTAATATTCTGTAATAAACCTGGATTCATTTGTATTGTCATGGAATGTGCAGAGTTTGGTTGGCCGGCATAATTGCTCATTTGATATTGACCTAATTAAGCAAAGGGCATCATAACATGGAGTTATTTAATAGTACAAAATAATGCGAACCAAAATCAAACTGGAAATTAGTTTAGATAATGAAGGCAAACCTGCAACAATGTTATAACGGTCACATTGTGATCCTTTATTTGACCGTGTAGTAACATCTATACATTTCTTCTTGATAACTTTTTTTTTTTGACATTGCTCCTTTCAATCTAACTACTTTGCGCTTAAGTTCCTTAGTGTACATAGTCAACTAAGCAACTAAATTAATACTAAATCTCTGAAAAGTAGTAATTAGTAGTTCAAAATAACATATCCAGATAAGAGGGGTAAGTGTGTGTATATAGAGAATTACATGAGGACAAAAAAGTAACTTGATGCCACAAATTTTTATTTAATTTATATGAATTCAATATTTTGTTAAAGAATCCAAGTAACAATAGACAACCTATAACATAGAACTAATATATGAAAATTAGAGAACTTTAATTTGAAAATGAAGTTGGGAGGTGAAGTCAAAGTCATGGGATGAAATGGGGTTTTAGAAATAAGGAAAATGAGGCATTTAATTCATTTAGAAAAAAAGGACTTTAATTTTTTTAAAAATATGCAAATATAATTTACTGTCATCTAATGTCAATATGTTGGTATCATGATATTAAAAAACCTGTAAACAAATTAAATGCCCACCAATTATGATTAAGGAAAGGAACAACATTTGTTGTTGTAAAGTCAAACGAAAGACAAAAGTTAACTAACAAACAATAACATCATGAGATAAAGAGAATTGGTGGATGGGATGATGTATAAAAATGTTCCTTGAGATTTTGAGCTGTGCAAACTGAAGAGGTTAAGTAGACTGAGTGAAAAAAGTTTTCCACAACTAAGTTAAATTTCTTACTAATTAAAATTACACATCCAAATAAGAGGGTAGGTTGGGGGGGAGAGAGTTTTATGTAAGGAAATAAAAAGGAGTTGAGGCCACCAATTTTTATTTAATTTATATGAATACAAGATTTGGTTTAATGATCTTGGTAGCATCCTCTAACATATATCTTAAAAGTAATGTCATGAGGTGTTGAGATAACCAAAGTAGGATTTAAAAAAAACAAATGTACTTTAACTGTCATGTAATGCCAAGATTTTGCTTACTGATAAAATAAGGCTATCCATAAATACTTGGTTCAATGAAAAATGATGTAACTCTATTATATTTTTTATTTGATAGGTAATTGATTTAAATCTTTAATATTTGGATAAATGTACTTTAACTGTCATGTAGTGTCAATGGTATGGTACTTATCCTTCCATTACCTGATGTTATTAAAGTAAATAAATGGACAAGTTATTCACTGAGAAGTCAAATAAGACATACAACATAAATATATGTTTAAACATGTAGATGAAGAACTTGCAAACCGAGTTGACAAGTTAGAAGCAACATTTGTTATATCTTGCAACATACATCTTCTTCCTGCAATCGATGAAAGAGTGTAAATAATATAACCACAATTCTCATATATACATAAGAGGGTTCAGATTCATTTTCTTTAAAGGCTTAAGGTGTAGAATCATTCATGATGGAGCACAACCTCTTTAAGATGTTGGAGAAATCTAAGGTATTAGAGAGAAATCGGGTATGTATCTAAATGCACTAACATTAATCAAAGCTGCTTGCAAGAAAAAATGCCGTACTGGTAAGATGCATCATTCACTTGCTGGTATAACAATAAAAATAGTCCATACCTTATTTAGTTCCAGTGTGGATGGCAGTGGAATGACTATCCGTAAGGTTCAAGTGATGCAGATGAAGAAAGTCATTTAGATTGTATTTGACTAGTGTGGATGGTTGTGGAATGAGTAACCACATTCTTCAGATGATGGAGATGAAGAAATTCATTCAGATTGAATCTTAAGGCTACCATTTTGTTCCTCTGATTGGAGTGCATTGAGACAAGGAACTTTTGTGAGTTTTACAAGAATTAGTATATTGATGATGTCAGTCCAAAGTAAACACTCAGAGTGAAAAATGACAGGATAACAACCTTTGGTCAATGGTTTAGTACTAAATGGAAATTTTTATATTGTAAATGAAACTTTTAGATTATAGAATAAATAATATGTCCATACAATTGATTTATTGTTTACAAAAATATGTCTATATCCCAGTAGCTTCCATATTACAATTACTATTTTAATTTATTCTAGCCACATTTTGTAATAGACAATGGATTTGGTGATAGTTATATTGAATGCCTTTGACAAGCTTGGTAAATTAGGATTGTAAAAATTAAAAACACATTTTCCTGAAAAATGAACTTCAAAATTCTTAGAGATGAGTATAATGTTTCATACAGGATAATGCAAGTGTAGAAGTAATAAAGTCTAAGGGTTCAACTTTTTGAAAGGGTACCTTAGATTTGGTTATTGTGTCAATCTAGTGATGGTAATATCAAAACTTGTAAAGCATATCCTATAATTCTACAAACAAAAGAAAAAACATACTAAAGTAAAAAAAATGGAGCTCCCTCTGAGGGGAAGAGGCAAAAAGAAAACTATGGTGTTTTACCTCCGATTGTGTATGGAATATGGTGAAAAACAAAGCGAAGGCAAGAAAAAAAAACCTCTTCACAAGAAAGTGGACTTTGAGATCTCTGATAAATCTAGCACAAAGATAAAAATATCTCTCTATGGGATGTAAAGACTGATAATTTTAGATGTGTCATAATTTTAGCACTAGGAAAGAACCTCTTCACTATTGACAAATTAGAAAAAGCAAATTAAGGGGTAGTAAAATGTAGAGGATCCCATGCATACACTTTAATCTGATACATGGATATAATGATGTCCAGATTTAGATGGATAATCATGTTAAGAGGGGAAATGAAATTTTCTAGCTTTATTGACTCATAATGCAGCCACGTGACTCAGAGCAAAGAAGAAGGAAAATAGAGGAAATAAAAATGAAGTGTTGTGTTCCTCTACTTGCTTGTTATGTAATAGAGTCTCTATAAGCAAGCAACACTAACTACATCAGGCCTGCAATAGTTGCAAGGTCCAGTAATAGTTGCATGCTGAAATGGACTAACTACATCAGGTTAGCAATTAAGAAAGGGAACTTTACGACTCATGAGGAAGAGATGATCATTCAACTGGAGGCTCTTATGAGAAACAATTAATATTCAAAAACCTCTTCCTCCTGTTAGCTTTTTTTTCTGTTTTAATGAAATTTTATAAAATACTTTTTAAGCCATATAAGCTTCAAGTTAAACCATATACAAAATGTAATACGGATTATAATAATGAGAAATGCAAAGTTTAAATTCAATACAATATTGCTTGAACTAAAATATTAGGAATAGGAATACAAAGCACTACAACTAAATTGGGGATAATAACTAAACAGAAATATAAATTACAACCACAATAGGAAGAACACAAGTAACCTAACAACTTAACCTTAAGCTAAAGTTAAAGTTCAACAACAATGGGATAAACATATGTAAGAAATTAAAGAAATAAACATAGGGTTGGTTCCAAATTCAAGCTACAACAGTGGGATAACTTGACTGGCCATTACATTAAATAGAGTCCATATCATAATATAAGTTACTTATCTTGCTTAATAACTTTTAGCAACCTATCATTAGCAACAGAGGTTGATGGGGCATTAACTTAAATTTCATTATGATGGTCAACACAATTACTCCTTAAAGGTGCCTTTCGTTTTCCTTTAGTAGGTGCAGTAGGGAGGTCATAACAACATTGGGATTGGGCGGTAGCTGCAGCACCTACATCCACTGAATTATTTGGCTCATCGATAAGGACAGGAGATGTTAATCCACTACCATCCATGGCTGCAATAACCTGGATTGGATTCTGAATATATAAAATTACATAGTTAGAAGGAGACATGGACAATTGATAGAAAAAGGAAGAATTTGTTCGTTTTAATAAGCACCTTAGTTTCAGAATGACTCTTACCAGCCATTTCTTGCTACAGGTGGTTACAAAACTAGATTAGCATCTGACTATAAAAAATGTGAAATCAAAAGAAAGTGTGGGATTTTGTAAGAATACATAGACCACCTAGTCAGGAGTTGCTGCATTAAAGTGGTCAATTAAGTCTTCACACATTGTGTATTGCATAACACTCAAACTAGAACCAATGTGCTTTGCATTGAATTCATTATGCTTCAGCTTAAGTAGCATCATCTTCCCAACAATTGAATCAATTACTCAGGAAAGTCATACTCAAGTGCATTCTGAAAAATGAGGAGAAACATAGATGAGATAAATAATAAAACAGAATGGATGATATGTTTATGGGATAAGAATGATAGATTGCATTCAGCTAGTAGAATCTGCTGAAGCTCGGCAGCTAAATTTCCAAGCAATTGGGAAGCAAGTTTAACCCAAAAAAACCCACAGAGGCACTTCCACTATCATCTACATCTTTGTAGTGAATCTTCAGCCTACATAGTATAATAAGATTGTTTATTACAGATAGCTATATGTAAACATAGTTGATTTGATAAGTCTAATGGCTTTTGTGGACATACTTAGGCTCAATGGAGTCAGGCTTCTTCTTACAGTTTGGACAGTACAAAATGTTCCCATCATCTCTAGGCTTAGATGCACACTTGGCACAACTTTCATAGTTCCAACCATGCCGGTCTCCAACCTCTATATTAGGCATGTCACAACAAAGCTTTCTCCCTAAAGAACAATATAAAAGAATGGATCAATACATACAGAAAATATATTAAGGAAATTGAGAAAAACAAAACATATACATACAATATTTTTGTCATTGACTTAAGAGATGGTAATCCTTTCGTTATTTAATAAAATTCTGGACATTAATATTTAGCTGGATAGGATGGCATTTGCTGACTTAAGCTGGTAATGATAGGAGATTCCCGGCGCTTTACACTGAATCAACGTAGGAAAATGAGAATTGTAGTAGGAAATAAGAATTTAAATATTATGTCTAGGAAAATATCAACATATAAATTAAGTTTTTCACATAGGAAGGGGAGGATTGAATAAAACCCTTGTAGCATTGAATGAACTACATATTTGCGGACATCCTGGAAATGTGCAATAATATAGGATCAAGTTAATTAGAGTTTAAAGTCATGGAAAAACTGAAAACACTCAAAAGTGATTTGTTAAAAAGAGATATGACCATCATCTGAAAAGGAAATCTTGGCCAAATTTATCACCACAACCACAGGGGTCTCCATATTCTCCAATTGGACCATGTAAGCATTGGTAGAGCAGTCATAAAACAAAACACATTCAATGTTAACCTCACTAGAAAAATGATAAATGGTTAGTGACAAAGTAACATAATTATGTGGAATTTTAAAGTGTTGAGAGTGATTACTTAATATCAGTTAGGAGCATCCTAAGTTTGTTCTTAGTCACATGATCTCCTCGAAATTCCCCAAGAGAACCCATTAATTTGACAAAGGCAACCGCATCTGAATAACTAAACATAAAAGGAAGTCAATGGCTGGTAAAAAAGAAACATAGGTATTGCAAACAGAGTCTGATATATGGTTGGTACCAATGTGATAATCAGCGAAGTTCCTTCCTTCTAACTTTAGTATGTCATAAATAGGGATGAAAGAGTAAGAATATAATGGAATATTAGCATCTTGCTCTCTCATAAAGGTGTGCTAAGTAAAAAGGATCTTGAATGGATGAGTGGTCCCCTTTTACATATTAGAATTTTGAGACACAATGAAGTTTGCAACAAAGTATGTTCTGCTTTCAGTTAAGGTGTTATGGTATTAATCATGGAGGTTTTTTGCAATCAATTAGTGCCTTATGAAAATAAAACATAAAGGTAACATGTAAAATCATAGCGTAAACTGAAATGAGAAATGAATGTGAAGGCTTGTAAAGGTTGGAGCCTTGATCTAGTTGGGCTAAATTTGAGCGAAAAAACAGAGTATGTGATACTCTGTTTTAGTAAAATGTGTAAGAGGAAGTGAGTTCCCACTGTAAAGGCTTGTGAAGCCTCTGGTTATTGCAGATAGTGGATTGAGAATCTCAGAGGAGCTCTAAGGACTGGACGTAGGTCAAGAGGTCCGAACCAGTATAAATCTTTTATGTTCATTCTCTCTTCCCTTCTCAGTTTATTTGGTGACATTATTTTAATTTTGTACATTATGCTTTTAATTTTTTAAAAGTGACCAATTCACCCCCTCTTGGTCAAATCCTACACTAACAGCGAAAAACAACTAACTACCTCTCAGTCTCATCATGGATAGCTTGGAGCAAGGAAACACGAGACATGACAGAGTAGTAATGGATTGGAAAAGGATATATGAAACAGGAAGAAGACTCAAATATGAATATGCTTAGATGAATAAGCTTTAAGGCAACATTTTTTTATAGGAAGAATAAAAATTTGAACTTTGGTTCATGGCGGCAACTTCGTTAATGTGGTTGACTTTGAAATTTTTAGTGGTAGAAGACAATGTATCCCATTTGGCCGAGGAGACTTGTTCGGATCATCTTAAGGCAGGAAGACATTGTAAATTTTTTTCGTTGGCTGGACAACTTTTTTGACTTACAAGAAATGGGAATAGAATACAAAACCATATTTTGTGTGTGGAAAGTTAGATTAAAAGGGGGCAAAATGGTTTGATAAGACATATTGAAGGCATCCTATCCCTTTTCATGTAGATAGTGTCAGAGAAACTATATAGGTCAAAACATATATTTTTTAATCATCAAGTGTTAGGATTAGAACGTACACGCAACGAAATTTAAAATTTTCTAATTCCCTTATGGATCTGTCAAATATGTTTGGATCGAGGAATAGAGCCATACCTTTTGCGTTTTGAATTCAAAGCATCTCTTGAGTTTGGATCTCTTCAGGTTCCACGACCTTTTGCATTCTTGATTCTGATCATGAGGAGTCGACGTTTCTTTAATCGTCTCCATCTACCGGTATCCACGTAAATAGTTCCCTACAATCGCAGCGTGCTAGCTCCTCTCTCGTCTCTCTCTCTCTCTAGGGTTATCTTTTAATTCATGTAGCAATCTGAAACATGTTGAAAATCAAGATTTGATTGCTAATGAAAAATAGCATTGATCATTTATCTGAGACAAGTTTTTCAAATAATGACAGCATATGATAAGGATTAGATATCACCACTACTTTTCCTTTTATCCTGGTGCTTGATGGATTTTGTTGAATTAATGTGGATGCCTCCTTGCACCATCAAAATCAATTATTCATCTATCCTGTCACGTTTCTTATTTTGATGCTTCATTTGTGTTTGGCAGTGCTCGAGTTTTGGCTTCTGGGACTCGAGTTCCTGCAACAAAAATTCATCACTTGAGTGTGAACTCGAGTTTTCTTCCCAGAACACTCGAGTTCTCATTCTTCTGCATGAGTTTTTCCTTGGAGTGAACACTTTTTCTTCAGTAACACTTCCGTTGAAACTTCAGTGTTACTTAGAGTAATTCTTATCCTGTATTTCAACAGCAAAACAGAGAACTACGAAATTTTTGTAGCAAGAGTGAGAAATACGATGAGAGTTACCATAATACTACCGCGTAATAATATAACACTTATTATAGATAGCTTTGCAAGTATTATGTTGGTATAGTGGATGCAATCTCAAATCATCAGGTTGCGAAAGTTCTTTCATCCAAAAATAACTTCCAAAAAAAAAACTCATGAATAAAAAATTAGTTGGAAAACAAATTTATGCAAACTTTTGAAAATCAATTTCAATACATAAATAAGAAGAATTGAAACTTTTTACTATAAATGCATCTTGAGCTTTTGAGAGTAATTTATCATCTTCAACCGTAAGGCTTCTTTGTAATCCACTCTCTTCTGGTTCTTCTATGTTGACCGACTCATGGAAGTGTTTTGTGATTAGTCCTTCAACTCTTATAGCTTCCAATTGTTCATCAACAATTGATATATAACTCATATATTCAGATGAACTGTCAGTACTTTCAACTTCAAGACATTTGTTAGAAGCATAAATATAATCAAAAGTATCCCAAATGTCTTTAATACTGAAGCAAAAGTTTAACTTTGATAACAAAATCATGATGCTGAAGTTTCATTGCTCAAGTGCCGAAAGAAATCAATTTCTTTTCTTCTTCTATCCAATCCTTTTTTTGTTTGAAAATCATTCTTGAAAACATTTTACACATAATATCAAATGCCTTTAAAGAATTATAACTTTCAAAAGCAGAGAATGTGCATCATTCAAAAATGATGGAGTTTGATGAATCAAAACTATCCGAAAATACATAAACCCAATTTCAGCTATGCTTAAAAAATTTTTGCGTTTTGAAATTGAATCAATGATACGTTGAAAAACAATTCTATGCATGTTGAAAAATCTGTTTTCCTATATGTATGAAAAATTGAATTTTTTTACCAAAAGTGAACCTAGAGCTCCTGAGCATGATTCATCATATTTGTCAACACAACGCTCTTCCTGGGAATCCTTTTTCTCATATATTCTCTTTTGCATTGACAGAATTGTGGAAGCATTTTGTAAATTCTTCCTCATTCTCAACTTCCATTTGTTCATCATATGAGGATATGCAACTTATAGATTTCGATAGAGTCAAAGATAGAGTCGAAGAGATATTACAAATAAAACGACTAAGCAGATAGAGTCGAAGAGATATTACAAATCAGAATTAATTTATGCCAATAAGGGAAGACGACTGTTAAAGTTAAAGTTGGGGATTAAATACTTTTGAAAGTATCTCCAACAATAAAGATTAAGTCAGTCTTCAAGGCTAAAAAAAAGGGCATAGTTAAAGAAATGTATAGAATATTTAAAGATGAAGAAATAGTTATTGATTGGCATTACCCTCGAATCTGAGTTACAAGCACTAGGAATTTCCTGTTTCCCATCTAAAAGAAAAGATCCTAATTATAAAGTATTCTGGCAAGAGCTAATGTCAGAGAAAGTAAACAGGGAAACAAAAGAAAAGAGGAAAGTTAAGAGCCTAGAATCAATGACTCAAATCGGTAAATTTCGAGGACGAAATTTATTTTTAAGGAGGGTAGAAATGTAATATCCATAATTTTATGCTAAATGAAATAAAG
>JANTPZ010150047.1:0-10132 GCA_025593235.1 Vachellia pachyceras
TCTGTGATTGATTGTATTTTAATTATGTGGTTTAATTTTTAATGGACATGTTAACATGCCTTGTTTGAGTTTGCTGGTTGTATTTAGGAAAAATTAACATGAAAATTCTTAATTATCTGTATTGGTCCTTACACAATTATGCTCATAATTTGTTTTCAGTACCAATCATACGAACAAATTTACCTCTAATCATGTTAATGCTAAATAAATAATTTTTTTAGGCTAGATCTAAATAAATAAATTTAAATAAATGTTTAATACCAATGTTCCACTTACTACCCTTCCTTTATTTCCATTTGAATTTTTGTTTTGCTAATTATATGTATTCTCTTAATGGAGTCAATTCTACATAAGGTACTAAATATGAACATCACCCTTAATGGAAATTTGAACTTTAGTTTACCATATTGCGAGGGACAAACTCTTGCCGTTAAATCCAATGCTTTTTTTTTGTATAAACCATCCGGTATCCGTTAAATCCAATGCCGGTTGATCATTTCAAGTGATTGTTATTCTATTGCCTACCCACTCCCACAAACTATTTGAGCCTAGGTCCAATCATTTAGCTCCTCAGTTGAGATTTTCTGCTATATCACACTCCCATATTTTGTTCAACCCCTCAAGAATCCCACTAATAATTTCAAGTAAATCACTTTTAAGGATTTAAAAAAGATCACACAAGTAATCTAACAACAATAATCTCACTAGTTTAGACAAGCACAATGAAAGACAAAGTTGAGTAGTTGATGGTTACCTTAACAATTTAATGAATATGTGAGGAGAGGGATTTAAATAATAAGCGAGCACAATGAAAGACACAATAAGCAAGATTTAAATAATCTCGTCTAAACCAAAAGCAATCCTTATTGTGCTCGCACAAATATGAAAAATCCAAATTGCGGACAGATAACAATACGTCCTTTATCTTATTTATGGTACTAAGTGGGGTTTAGGAAATTTATGAGGTATATTATGGTCATTTTTCCTATTTTTTGTCTCTACAATTATTGTAAACATAATATATCAGAATATATACAGTCCTATATAATATCGGACCTCTATTTCTCTTTGTTAGAATAGGATTTGACCAAGAGGGGGGTGAATTGGTCTAATAAAATCTTAATGCAATTTAAAACTTCACAGACAAGAAGATTAAAGATGCTGAAAAAAAACAAATGAACACGAAGAGCTTATCCTGGTTCGATCTTCTTGACCTACGTCCAGTCCTCAAGGCACTCCCGAGATTTCTAAATCCACTAACAGCAATAGACAAGGCTTCTCAAGCCTTTACAATCTGGGAATCACTCCCCCTTTCTCTTTTCAATAAAACAGAGTAAGACACTCTCTGTTTTCTAACTCTCGTTTACCCAAACTTACTCAAAGCCCTTTCCTTGAGATTCTCACTGATTTACAAAGTGTTTCAGCCTTAAATATCTCTCAAAAGAGTAGATGGCTAATAATGAAGCTCAGTGAATATAAATGAATCTTTTACAGAGAAAGCGTAGTAACTGCAGACTTAAATGCTTAGAATTGTTGTTGTTGTTCTCTCTGTAATGAATGCTGGTCCTTTTATAGATGAATCTTGATGATTTGTCCGTTAGACTGCATTCAATAGCCGTTACTCTCATCAACGACCAATTGCTTCTGCATTAATGGCATTTAATGCCTTTGAGTCAGTCGAGGTTGAAGTTGCAGAAGAACGTTAATATCTCCGAGTCATGAACCATGCCTTTGCTTCCTTTCCTATTTAATGTTTCAATATGTTACATTTATGGGAGCAATTAGAATTCAAAAATGTCGTTATACAAATAAGGAAAGTAGGTGTAATAGCGTAGGTATGGTGTGTGTCAGACTCAAAGCTGTCAGAGAGAGAGAGAGAGCTGGCACTCGAGTGAAAGATTTTGATACTCGAGTGTTGCTCAAAAGATTTTCAAAGAAAAGCTTAGCACTTTGATGAAGTACTCGAGTATTGAGTGAAAGTGTTTTGATAAAGGTCAAATACTCGAGTGACAAATTCTAATGCTTGAGTGTTGATAATACTTTCTATGAATACTCGAGTGTTCTGTGCAAGTGATGAAAAATGATTTTAACAGATCAGAATACTCGAGTGCATAAATCACAATACTCGAGTGTTAGAAATACTTGAAATGAGTACTGGAAGTGTTGATATAGAGTGTTGATAAACAGTGAAAGTTTTCAGCTCGACACTCGAGTGATGAAAAGCTGGTACTCGAGTGTTGATAATGCTGGCAAACAATACTTCCAGTGTTGGCTTCCAGTGTTGAGAGTTAGGCCACAACACTCGAGTGCTAAAACTCTGTGCTCGAGTGTTGACTTAAGGACCTCAACACTCGAGTGCCAAAAATCCAATACTCGAGTATTGGCTTATGCTGTGAGCCAATGTTGGAAGTGTTAGCTGACAGTGTTGAGAAAAATGGTCAACACTCGAGTGCTGAAACTCAGTACTTGAGTATTGACAATACTTTCAGCCAATACTTGAAGTGCTGACTTGGATTATTTTCAAAAGGCCACAACACTCGAGTACTGTAAACCTAGTGTTTGAGTGTTGGCTTCTGCTATCAGCTTACACGTGCAGTACTCCATGACAACATTATTTTGAAATACATTTTTAGCCTAATGCTCGAGTACTAATCTTCCAATACTCGAGCATTGGCAACACTCTATGCCAATGCTTAAAGTGTTCACTCAGAGTATTGATCAAAAACTTATTTCCAAAGAGCAGTACTCGAGTGCAACAATATAGTACTCGAGTATTGACAACACTTTATGTCAATACTTGAAGTGTTGCCTGAGAGTACTGAATTTTCTTAAGTTCAAAAGGTGCAGTGCCCAATTATTGAGTTCCAATGCTCGAGTACTGTCAACACTTTGACACAACACTCGAGTGACTTCATGAAGTATTGAATCAACATATTCAAACTTGGATTCTGAAATCATTTTTGCAATCTTTTATCATGATTTTGTTATCATCAAAACAAGGTACCAACAAAAATACATTTTTGATACGTAAGTTTTTTTATTTGTAAATTATTTCTTTTAACTATGTTTAAATATGTTTTTTTCATATGTAACTATTGTCAATTCAATCTCAGCATATGATGGGCAGTAAACGTGAAGGTAGAAATAAAAACACAGTGGTCTTATTTAAAAGTAAGTACTTTGACTTTAAGTTCTTTCATTGAAAGTTGTTTTATCCCTTTATACGTTTTTACAATATGTTTTTTATCTTTAGTGCCCTCGACAATCAGGCAATACTAAGTGCGGGTATTATGTCATTTGTTACATGTATAGTATCATTTAGAGCGGATTGACTAGAGATTTAGAAGAGGTAATACGTAATCTATCAAATGTTGATGAGTTAATCATTTGGTTTGATGAATTTGAATTGTTTTAATAATTGTTTTTAAATTTATAGATTTTTGATAATGACGATGCTTACGTGGCTTGTGATATTGATTTTTTGTTGGACTTCTTCTTGATTTGTAAATAATGCTTATTTCTTCAAGGTGAATATATATATATTTTCTAACTCTTCATATCGACTTGTATAGGGTTAATTAGATTGATGAATTGTGTTACTCTGTCATAAATGTACAATGATATTTGCTCAGTAAATGACAATGACTTTTGTGTTTCGCTGCAACAAGGACTTGGCTTAGGTAGATATACACATCTAACTCTTGATGAATTTTGTGTTTCTCCGCCACAATGACTTTTGTTTATAACCTTGCTATGTGTTTATTATGTCTGAACTTGATCTGGTATATAAAATGTAACTATAAACTAAATCAGGTGGGGTGTAACCTACGGCGCCTCTCACCATATTGGGCGCCGTAGGCCCTAACTTTCTACTCCCCTCACATATACACCCCCTCGAGAAAGGGCGCCTATTAGGTTAAAAATAGGGCTAAAAAGTACATTTTGTAGTAGTGTGAGGGCAAAATGGTAATTTTCGCAAATGTCATGGGCATTTTGATAATTTTGACTAATAATGTCAAGAAATTGCCCAAGTCACAGGAATGTGCATGATAATTCCATGAAGTATATTTGAGGCAAGATTAAGGCTAAAAGAGCATGAATAATCTAAAATCAAATTTTTAGTAATTAATTAATATTTACCTTATTAAGGGATTTTAGGCCAAATATAATTATTTAGAATAGTATGAGGCCTAAGATAATTCTGTAAATGTGGGGAAAATAGCTTGAAGATTATGTACATTTATAAAATTGATTCCAGATCTAAGTTCAGAGCAGATTGCTTGAGAGAAAATACAAGGGCAATTAAACCTGAAAATGTGAAAATAAAGAAAACTTCTGAAAAGACATTTTGTGAATAACTTATGGTTGAGAAAATCATGAGAAGTACCTCTTGAATTATGAGAACTTCCTATGATGGTAGATCGGTCAAGTGATCGGAGGATCCCATAAAGAATTTTTGGAGTATATTTGCTTAGCCTCCAAATGAAAATAAGTGAGAAAAGTAAATAATTATTTTGAAAGGCTTAGAGGTAACCAAAGTTCAGCATCTATACTTTGTATGAAAGAGCATACAAAGGACGTATTTATGAAATAAAAGTTTTGATGAAAAGTTGCAATATCATATACTAGAGGAATCCAGAAGGTGAAGCTTATGGAACAAGTTCCATAAATTTAGTCCCCAAGCCATACAACTTGCTTAGCAAGTTGTGGAGCTTCTTGGAGAAGCCAATTGGTTTATATAAGAGAAGGAAGGACACAGTTTTGAGATTTAAAACCATAGAAAAGAGAAGGAAAAGAGAGAGCATGGGAGAGGATGAAAAAGAAAAGACCCAAGGTGTAATCCGGCCAAAACTCGAAGTAAGGATCGATTCTAGTACATAATCTTCATGTTCTTCAATCATTTAGCCTCTACCCTCCATTTAATTGGGTTATTTTTTTCCATTTTGGTTTATATACAGAGAGAGGAGCTACAACCTAAGTTTCTTCTAGAGAGAGAAAGTGACCTATAGTTTGACTTGGATGAAGTAAGTCTCAAAACCTGCCTCTGCTACTAATATGGAACTTTCTGGTAGCTAAGTTATAATTGTTTTCAATTGTTTTGGGACTTTGTAATTTGGGACCAATGGGGGTTGTAGGACTAAAAATTGAGAAGCCAAGGGAAAAGAATGATGTTAAAATGCTAGCCAAGAAGCTAAGTAGAAGTGGTAGAAACTATTTTGGGAAATTGGGGTCCAAAGAGTTATAAATGAGAGCTAAGTAAGATAATGCATTCCTTGGTGAGTTAGTAATTGGAAGTGCACTATGGTTTTTTTGGTGGTAAAGAGTTCAAGGAAGCCTACAGAGCTCAAAGGATTAAAAAGGAGTAGAGCTAAGCTAATTAAGTGTAAAAGGGGGATTTACTAACTCTTGCATTTACATTATATATGATTGTATTGTGATTGTTGCCATAATTGCAAGTTGATTCAGTTATGTGATGTTGAGCATGTAAATCCTTGCTATTTTGTGCATTGGCCATTTACTAAATTTAATCCAGTTCAGTCATACAGTTGCATGTAGTAAGGTAAGCTCAAAGTCATGGCTTGTTAGCATCATATAACGATCATGCATGTTAATGTGATTGTTGGTATAATTTGCTACTGAGATTTCCATGAAACCTCATCCTCCCCAAAACAATAACCCTTTAGATGAAAGTTTCGGTCGAGGCAAAGGAAAGTAAATGGAAAGCTAAGGATAGAAGCATGGCAGCAAATTTTTGAGATGCTAATGTGCATATGGTTGTTGTTTTTGTATTCTTGAGACTGTGTGGTTATCAATTTTGAGGCTCAATTTACCCTTATGAGTTATGGTTTAGTTATAAACTTTGATGTATGTATTTGGAACCCTTGATGTGGTGGAAACTAGGATTTATACTAGTTTTTGTGTTTGATATCATCTGTCAAGTTGCCCATGGACATGTTTCACTATGGTGAGGCCAGGTGTTGGCCGAGGTGAAATGCTCCAAAGAGGGACTCCTCTAAGGATTTGAGCAGTTCACTATGGCAAAATATTAGAGTTAGCTATGATGAAGTGTTTACTGTGGTGAAAGACGAGGCTAGTCGTGGCTTGAAGGAAGTTGGCCAAGGTGAAGGGGAAAGTTGGATGGGTGAAACCCTCCAAAGGTCAAGTTCGGAGTTTAGTTGTGAAGAGAAATGTTATTTCTTCCGTTGTGTTAATTATGTATGAAATTGATCAATAAGAACCTTAAGCCGTATAAAGGATTTAATAGATTATAACTGGATAGCTGTAACCACTTGGACTCAAGCTTGTAAGAATCATTATGTTTTCCCAAAGTAATCAGGGTTGATGAGTGAGATGAGAGAGGGAATATTTAAAATGAGTAAAGTTCTAAGGGTACGAGTGAGATGTGATCAAGAGCTCAAGTGGTTAGCCAAGTAATTCTAAGGGACATAAGGGTGAGAGTAAGAAATGTCACGATCTCTCTGCTTATCATTCATCCATGAATATACCACAAGTTAAAAGAACTACAAACAGCACAAGACTTAACCAGAATGGACAATTCCAGTCAGCCACTTAAGGGATAGATGTTTCACTCACCTCAATTTCAAGGGGATAAATTTCTGTCCCATCTACTTAACCATAAGTCAACCATAAGCAGGTCCAAGTTCTACCTTCTCCACTAACTTATAACAAATGCACAAATGATTCAAGAGGTCTTCCTTAAGGTTGTAATGATGGAGTGGGAAAGAGATGAAAATAATGACTATGGTAATGTGATAAGTAGTTGATGGATGTGACTGAAGCTAAATATACATCAATTGATATTCAGAACATGAAAGTATTAAGTAGCCTTAAGGAAGAATGCATTATGCAATCACAACACTACTATTTTTCACAACTAACAATTCTTCTCTCTCTCTCTCTTCTATTTAACTTCTTTTATATTTTCTATTTCTTTCCACCCTTTTCTTTCTTTTTTTTTTCATTCTTTCAATTTCCTGTCTTCAACACTACACTGGTTATATAACATAATTCAATTATATACATTCAAGCTTAAGTGCTTCAGATTCAACCATGTTCATGTTAATGATGAAAATGAAAAATATAATAGCTTCCAAATAGGTTTGAGGATTTCTTCTATATTCTTTGAATTTTTGCCATCACTGGATGTTCCAACTATATTATACATTGTGACTTGAAGAAAAGATGTTAGTGAAATAAGTTCCTCACAGATTCCTCACATTTCCCTCAAGAATGTCACTCAACACTCATGTTTCACTCAAATTTGGCTTTTAAACTGATGTATGTCACTCTCGCCTTCTTCTACTCTTGAAATTCCTCTTAGGGCTCTTTAACGGACTAAGCAATTCAACCAAAG
Source organism: Vachellia pachyceras (assembly GCA_025593235.1). Classification (NCBI taxonomy): domain Eukaryota; kingdom Viridiplantae; phylum Streptophyta; class Magnoliopsida; order Fabales; family Fabaceae; genus Vachellia; species Vachellia pachyceras. The sequence goes on from JANTPZ010150047.1 coordinate 7,376, forward strand.
CTAGCATAATTTACAAAATCAACATAGCACTTAGAAATTTGTGGAAATAGGTTCTAAACCATGAAAATGGCCTATTGATTGTTGAAAGACATGAAGAACATATGAATGAACATATGAGGTTCTAAACCATGAAAATGGCCTATTGATTGTTGAAAGACATGAAGAGTGTTTGATAAGCATTTGTGGAAAGTTGTAAATACCCAAAGGGTATTATGTGCTTATTGTAATTGATAGCATGTGTAGTAGGAAGTTTTATTTTCAAGCATGCTAGAATATTTTAAAATGCTCCAAGGGAATTAATACTGCAGTTAAAGCAATCATACCTCAATTGGACCAAGTATAAGCAAATGGAGGATAAAAGTCAACAAAATAGGTCTCAAAGTTGATCAACTCGTATGGACGCAGTTGACCGAGTTAGGATGTGATATTTTTCCACCAAATAGATCTGATTTTTCTCTTTAAAACGAGTGGTAATTTATCCAAACCGATAACTGTGCTAAGAGATATGCCCTTCCAAATTTGGGCCAAAGTACTGGAAAAATAGAAAAAGACCAGATGAACAGTAACGTTTGAAATTAAAACTGGGCATGATTTTCAAGAGAAACTATATTGAACTTATTTTTTCCCTGAGGTTTATCTAGTTATCTTTTCATAGAATTTGGAATCACTCAATTTTGATTTTTCTACAATTAATTATGATTTTTCAAAGTTAAAGCCATTTTAGAGAGTTATGAATAGAACTAGAAAGCAAAAAAAAAAAATTTAAACTTCATTTTTCATAAGTTATGGCTAACTAAAGTGATTCCAAATGCTTCTGCTGGATATGTTAAATGGTATAAACTAAGGGTATTATAAAACCTCCCTTTTCACCTGACCTAGATATATTTTTTTCTTTCTAATGGTAGTGATTTTGTAAAGTATTGAGGATACTTTGAGTTAAGGTTTTGATGAAGTTTTGAGTTTTGACAAGATAAGGCCAAGGAAATGTTGAGAAATATTTATAGAAGATTTTTATCATTTAGATTTTTGATTTGGATGCGATATGAATTATAATGATTTTTCTTGATTATAGACTTATCAATAATTATTTTGAGCTCTGTGGCCAATGAACAATTTTGTTAAGCATTTCTCTTGTGTGTGGGAATGCCTTCGAAGTTGATATTGATTTTTCAATGGAAAATATTTGAGGATTATGATGAATTATTGATGTGGGATATTTTTGGAGAAACATGGGGAATGGAAATTGATATTATTGATAAAAATGTGTTTATGATAAAGAGGTTTTGAATAAGATACGCAAGGATTTGTGAAAAGCCTTGAAGTTTTAGGGAAAAAGAGATGAAGTTTATTAAATTCATGTATATGTATATATGAGATTTGTTTGGTTGTCATTCCATTGATATGTAATTATGGTTGCATAGAGTAAATTATGTTTTGAGGACTTGATCAAGGGCTCAAATATTAGTGGTATTGCAACTTGCTTTAGCGAAAGGTAACCACATTTAATTTACCTCATATCCTTATACAGGTTGTAAGATGTTGCGAAACATCTTTTGAACTGTGAGTATTATTTGGGGTAGCTGAATATCCATAATTGATGATGTATATGAGAAAATTTGTACAAAATCTCTTTTAGGATAAAAGTTTACTATATTATGAATAATTGGTAAAGTGGATAATACTTTGTTATTATGAAATAAAAAAATTATTTCATTGAATAATCATATCCGGCATTGTTGTGTTAAAAATGAGAATTTATGGCAATGCGCATATGGATGTGTAATATCCATAAATTTTGATGCTAGCTAAGTTAAATGCTAATCCGATTACTAGGAAACGAAAAGAGAAATCAGAGGTAAATAGTATAGAAAGAAAGACTATAGGCCGGAAGTCATAAAGATAGACCTGGCTTAGTACACATAGTTCCGTAGGAATTCCAGAATTAAGGAAAAATTGCCCAGAGTGATATGAGGATGGGAAAACCTTCAGGAAAGGGACCCATACGTCATTTAATAAAAGATCAAGGACATAAAGGTCTTTTACTATCAAAAGTAAGGGCAAAATGGTAATTATGAGAAAGTTAAAGGGTATTTTGGTCATTTGACAAAAGAAAAGTCAAAGTCAAAAAGTCAGCCAGTTGACCAAAATATCAGAAAAATTTACAGATGCCCAAAAGATAGATCTTTACACACCGGTCGCAATGACGTAGCACGGATTTTCCAAATTCGAACTCGATCTCCGTCTACGGAATTTTGAAGGGTAAAAGAGGAAAAATAATTATTTGAAATATCAAGAGCTCTTTAAAAATTTGGAGAAAAATATGGAAAATCCTGTGAATTATGTAGTAATTAATAAAATTATTACCCAGTATATAATTAAGACGGTTTTCCCGAAAATTGGGAAAAATACCCGAAATATCCCCGAAATATAATTATTTCAAAAATTAATTTTGGAAAAATCTAGAGGACATTTTAGAGAAAGGACAAGGGCATGAGAATCAGTGAAAAATATAGTATTTTTCAAGGCCCTAAAAGAAATTTGCTCTCCAATTGTTCCGTTTCAGGGATTTTGGACAGGATAAAGTAACCCTGTAAAAATGGAGATAATTAAAGGGTATTTTGGGAATAATAATTTTATTATATTCAAGATGGAATTATGGAGATTAAATGAAAAATAAAATATCTCCAGAAAAGTAGAAAAAGATTTACCGGAATAAAGTTAAGTTTACCGGTAAAAAGTGTAATCGGTAAAAGTAAC
>JANTPZ010150049.1:0-28294 GCA_025593235.1 Vachellia pachyceras
GGGAATGTATCATGGACTTATGATAATAGTGTATGCTTTAAGAATGTCTAATTACATAGGTTAATATGGTTAAGAAAGGTTTAGAAATCAAAATGATAAGTTATGAAATTTAGTAGGGTAAAAATTTGGCCAAGTGCTGAAAGTAAAGTTGGTCATTTTCCCTACTTTATCCTATCGGGAAACAGGGTAAATTAACTCCAAATGAGATGATATTTTGTAGAAAAATAGTTCACATTACAAGCTTTTAAACAAGCCAAAGATCACTGGAATTGGAGTTTTTCACAGAAAGATATAACTGTCCAAAGTTGGTGAAAAATCACAGAAAAACCTGGGAAAATAAAAAAATTACCATATGAACAGTGCTTTTTCACGAATTAATCTGTGCCAACTGGACAATTTTCTGTACAAATGAGTATTTTTCCCTCATAAAGGAATTTGTAAGCTTCAAATAGAAGTTGGAACCAATCAATTTCGATTTTTCTATAATTAGTTATGAATTTTCAAAGTTGGCCTTAAAAACTGTAAATAGTAACTTTCTTAAAAATGAAAGTTTTCAATTAAGTCCCTTTTGACAATTTGAGTTACTTAAGGCCATGAATTGGTTCCAAGAGAGATAAAGAAGAGGTGTTACAACAAGCGAGCCCAGTATCCATATTCCATCTAGATAAAGTTCAAGACCCAAAAAGTTACTTATCGTCCATATCAAAGCCATACACAATTTGAATAGTTCATTATCATATGCATCGTATGTCTCAATCCCATCAGTCCACAATTCAACCAACTCATTTATCAAAGGTTGTACGTAGACATCAATATTGTTGCCCGATGCTTTCTTTCCTGGGATGATCATAGACAAAATGAATGAGTTCTGCTTCATACACATCCATGGAGGCAAATTGTATGGAACTAAAACCATAGGCCAAATACTGTAACTTGTGCTTAGATTCCCGAAAGGATTGAATCCATCAGTTGACAGAGCAAGGCGTATGTTTCTGGGATCCACCCAAAATCTAGAAATTCTTTATTAAATCCCTTCCAGGCCTTAGAATACCGCGGATATCTTAACTTACCATTGGGATTCACTTCAACACCATGCCACCTTATGTGCTCAGTTGTTTTAGTTGAGAAATACAATCTCTGAAGTCGCGGCTTCAAAGGAAAATATCTAAGAATCTTCTCATGTTTCTTCCTCTTGTTCTTCCCCTTCTCCTTCCCTTCTGGCTTGTATTGTGAGGTGTTACATCACTTGCAAATCTCTCTATTCGCATCTTCTCCCCAATAAAGAGTGCAATCATTTAGACATGCATGGATTTTTTAGTACTTCAGACCCAATTTAGTCATAATCTTCTTTGCATCATAAAAAGATGCCATGATCGCTGCTTCAAGGAATGCGTTGAGTAATAATTCTAATATCATCGACATTCCCTTATCAGATATACCAAATAGACACTTAATATGATACAATTTAATTAAAAAAGATAATTTTGAGTACTTTCCACACCCAGGATATAGAGCTTTGTCGGCTTCTGCCATGAGCTCAAAAAAGTACTAGCTTCCGAATTCCTCAAGTACTGAGTTTTAGGACCTTGCACTTCATCTGGGATTACATCATCATGAACCCCCAAAGCATCACGAAGTGCATCATTGATGGGGTCAATACGATCCTTTTGCACTCCTATTTGCAAGATTGCAGGAGTACACTCTCCTAAGACATCATCAGATTCTCCATGATATGCCCATTTTTTGTAACTTTGAGGGAATGACTTAACTATTAAATGTTCCCTAACAACATCTTTAGCATGTCATTTTTTGAAATTACATTTAGGATAGGGATAAGAAATCTTACCATTAATCTTTCCATATCTATCAGCAAAATCCAAAAAACTGTTTAATCCAACCAAATATCGATCGAACGTGTGAGAAAACATGATCCATGACTTACCTATTAGAAGTACTTCAAAGAAACTTGATCGTAATATCACCCAAAATAGAAAGTGTGATCAGAGAAAGAAATGAGAATGTGGAGTGAACAGAAAAAGAAATGAGAATGTGTAAGTTTCTGAGTTGAGAAGGCTTAAATTGAAATCCGTCAACAAATTGGAATTTGCAACGGTTTTAAACTGCTGACCAAAATGCTACAAACTCAAAACCATTGGAATTTGTAGCGGTTTAAAGCCGCTGCCCAAAACACTACAAACTTATGACCATTGACATTTGCAGTGGTTTGAAACCGCTAAAAAATTTTTCCTGTTGAATTTTGTTGCGGTTTTAAAACCGCTGCTACACAAAAACTTGCCGCACAAAACATATTTTGAATTTCAAATTTGTAGCGGTTCAAAAACTACTACTAAACGTACGAGAATTTAATTTGAATTTTAAATTTGCAACGATTTTGGAACCGTTGCTAAAGTGACCACTGCTAACGTTATTACAATTTCATTATAATTCATTATATTATTTATAATTTAAATTTAATTAAATTATTTATAATCTATATTAAATTAAATTTATAATATTATTTATAATTTAAATTAAATTTAGATTATTAATTTAAATTATTTTGAATATAATTCAGATTATTCATTTTAATTGAATTAATAAATGAATTTAGATTATAAAAAGAAATATCTGAAAAATACAAAAATAAATAAGTACAAGAAATGTCTGAAAAATACAACTAGTAAGTAAGTACAAAAATATCAACCATCCGACGGTATGAGATGGGGATGGGGGCCGGGGGCCAAGGCCAGCATCGGAGGTAGCTCTGGTGGAGCAGCGCTAGGATAAGCAACCCAAAATGCCATCTACAACATGGCATTCGCAGTCTGCCTCCGCATCTCCATCTAGGCATGCATCTCGGTCTGCACTCGGTTATGCATTCGGGCCTCTACCTCCTGCACCCGCGATTCAACCCACCGCTCCACCTACGCCTCGATCTTAGCATGCAGCGAATCTCTGTCCCCGTAGCAGCAAAGGACAAGTCCCAGCCTCATATCCTCTACCCCGTAGATAATGTTTCGGTCGCCCTAAACCCGAACCTTAAGAGTTGCCCGGGGTGTCTATCACGCCCCTCTGTGGCCGCCCTCACTGAGGTAATGGGTCTACTATTGACCCTTGGGACTCCTCAACTCAGCGTCTGTATGTTGAATACGCCCATGTACTCAAAAAATAATTATCTCAAAATTATTAAAATTTAAAATTAATTATAAAATTTAAATTACTTACAATGAATTCCTCAGTCACCTGCATCAAGGGAGACCCATCAGTGTGTCTATGAGTGGCCATAAATATCTCCCCTACGTCATCCTCCCTCCCTCCCTCTGTGCCACCTCATCCAACTCAAAGTAGGCGACGGAGAACGGCTTAAATCTTGCTGTATGGTGGATCGTCTGTCGGGCCCGGCTCCGCACAACCCTCCTTGTAATACTCCTTAATTTAGCTTATTAGCTTCATATTGTCATTAATGAACCACTTTTAGGCCTTACATAGCTCAAATTGACAAAAAAGGTGAAATTACAAAATTTCACCCGAGTTACTATTCATTTGGTCAATTTTCTAGTTTTCTTGATCAACTTTGAAAATTCATAACTAATTCTAGAAAAATTGAAATTTGAGTGGTTTCAATTTCTATATGAAGCTTATAACATTCCCTACAGGGAAAAAATACTCATTGGTTCAAAAACTTGCCCAATTAATACAGTTTATTGCGTGAAAATGTACTGTTTATATGGTTATTTTTCATTTTTTCCAGATTTTTCTCTTAAATTTGAAAAATCATAACTTCTTACACAAATATCCAAATTCAATGATCTTTGACTCATTTTAAAGCTCACCATATAAACTATTGTTCTGAAAAATGTCAGCTTAATTGGACTTGAATTGCTATTTTTCATCACACCTCAAAGTTAGAGATTTGGTAAGGATGTTGGCTTCTTTGTAGAAAAACCTTACCATTCCAAATTTTTCCCAATGCATGCTTAACTTGTCTAATTTATTTGCACATAGCCATGCATGCATTCACATATATTTACCTACTCATCAATTAAAGGTTTAGGATTACATCAACTACAAGAGCACTTAAACGTAAAATTCAACCATATTACATAAAGTAGCAACATATAACTTGGCAACAAAATATAACATATTGCTTCCTGATAACTCTCTAATTTTTATTATATTTGATATATATTTTTAATATATTTAGAGAGTTATCAATATAATTTTAAAAGATTCTAAGTTCAAATTAGCAAATCTATGATTCTGAGTTTAAATTAGAAAATTTAAGATTTTGAGTTTAAAATAACAAATGTATCAAATGATCCATTATCTTAGGAATTCATCAAATCATAGATGATAATAATAATTTAAATTTTTTAAAAATTAATATTTTTATTTTTTTTGTTTCCTTTTACTTTATTATTTTGCTATTCTTTTCAGGAAATTATGAAGAGTGGACCTTGGAAAATCAAGAGAACAAGAAAAATCAAAAGATTTGAAAAAAAAGAATAGAAAGGCAACGAAAGGCTTCACCAAATGCAATTATACACACACACACACACACAAAGCACACATGTGAAGCAAGGGGAGCTACATACATTCATCCATCCATCTTTTCCCTCTCTCTTCATTGATCCACCTTCTCTCTCTCTCTCTCTCTTTTCCATCACCACACATCATCATCTTTCTCTTTCTTTCATCATCCCTCTCTCACCTTCATCATCTTCTCCTTCTCCTCTTCTTAACATCATCCATGGATGAATCTGGTTTGACCAAGATGATGAGTGGCTGAATTTGATTACTTTTTGGAGATGAGATTTTGACTTAAGTTCCTACAATTAACTGGGGAGTTATTTTTATTCAATATTTTTACTTTGTTGATTACCTTGAATTACTAATTTTAGGATTTATTATGTTTAACTCTATTCTTGATTAAATATTTTTATGGTCATTTTGGACCACTGTTGCTTATTTGGTTTTCATCTATATATTTTCTTAATTGATTTTATGAATTTATATGTGCTTCAGTAGCCACTAATTCATATAATTTAATTTAATCAATTTGAATGTCGCAATAGTACATTTAGTTATGGGAAGCAAGCAGATTAATTTAATTCAATTCACACATCAAGTGGTTTTTATAGTATTTTTAAGCAAGAGGTACAAATGTGATAGTAGGAGTAGCTATTGATTAAAAATATTAGACTCAATGCGATTGCTTGGGGTTTTCTATTAGACTTGATGATTTTAAAACTCCCATTATTTTTAATTGAACAAGGATAGTCAATTACTCATTTCCAAGAGCATCTTCCATATTTATATTTTAACTCAAATTCCTTTATTTATTCCAATCTTATAAAGAAAATAAAAAGAGTAGTTTAGGATTTATTTTTCTTGCGTGCAATTAGTTATAATTAAGATAATTAATTTCTCAATCCATCCCCATATTTTATTGCATTTTAGACTCTTAGTTTACCTGGGAAAGTTAAATTAAGACTCCTTGATAAGAGAACGACCCAAGTATTTCACTCTACTGCAATTCTTGGTAATAAATATTTTGCATTTGATTCCAAGGAGTAAAGACACAGTTTAATCATTTCCTTTAATCCTCATTCATCTTACCCTTACCCTTGCTTGAGCTTACACCTAAAAAGGGTTAGTTTGGGGAGAGTGAGATTTCTTTGAAATACCAATAGCAAAACACACTAACACAAACACATATATGCATGACATCTCTTTATAAATGAGTGTAGGATTAGGATGTTATGAAATGTACAACTTTAAACAATGATATGCATATGTCCATAGCATTCAAAAACACATATTCATACACTCATCATCACACATTTGCAACATTAAATCACACATAATTCATAAAACATTTTCACTACAATATTACTTTAGGTTAGGAGTTTTGTTACCTTTTTTCTTTATCTTGAACTTAGTTTGAAAGCTTTCTCCATTAACCTTCCAAGAGTTCTCATTTTCACTCTTCAAGAACCCTAAATTTCAGCACCAAAAAGAGGGCTTTAATCAAGAATTTAATCCATTAGAAGTGTAGAGGAGGTTGCAAGGATTAAGAATAAGTATAAGATTGGGTGGTGGAACCTCTTACCTTGAGATTTTGTGAAGCTTTGCTCTCCTCTTCTCTTCTCTTATCTTCCTTAGGGCTGGAAAATGACGGACAAAATGAGGAGGAAGAGGAGGATTTGTTTGTTTAATTTTGCTTAACAAAAGAATGGAAGGTGGAGATTAAATCTTGCAAATAAAATCATGATCCAAGGGTCCATAATTCACCACCACCACACAAACTTAATCATTTCTTATTGGTTAATCATAAAGTAGAGTAACTAGTAGTTAGGGAATTGGTTACTCCAATAATCCAGTTCGGGATCCGGTTACTTGATCCGTTACAACTTTTACGAATAAAATAACTTTGTTCCGGTAAATTTTTCCACTTCTTTGGGATCATTAATTTCTCTCTTTTAATCTCCAAATATACCTAAAACAAGTAGCAAGATGATTATTACAAAAATACTCTTGGAAACTTTAAGTTTCCACAGGATTACTTTACACTGTGGAAATACCGATAAACGACCTATCGATAAGTAACTACATTTTAGACCATAAACAATTTCTAGAATTTTCACTGATATTCTTATCCCTTTTCTTTCCTCAAATTGCTTCCCGAAATGCATTTAATTAATTTCTAAAGAAAACCCAATGTCCAGGGTTTTTTCGGGTTCTTTTCCTTCTAATCCGAAAAATTGCCTTTCTCATATTCTGAGAAAGAGCTTTATTAATTACTAGAAATTTCATACAATTTTTCCTTGCCCTGAACTCATATGTTTGAGGCCTCTAGGTACCTTAAATAATTTTTTTGGGTAATTATAAATGTAAAAAATTTACTGATCTTTAAAATTTTCTAGACAAAAATCTAGGCTGAATTTGAAAAATCTGACGTATCTCATTTTGATCAGTAGATTTTTCTTTATCTTTTGGGCCTCTGTAAATTTTTACGATATCTTGGTCAACTTAAACATTTGACTTTGTCAAATGACCAAAATGCCCTTAGGCTTTTTCCTTATTTCCCAAAATGCCATTACTTCTCTTTCAAAATTCCATTCTTGCCCTTAATCTTTATGGTAAATAACCTTTGTGTTCTTATCCTTTATATCTAAATGACCTTCATCCTTAACCTTTAGGTCTAATGACCTTCTTACCCTTGGCCTTTATGTCTAATGACCTTCTTGTCCTTGGTATTTATATCTAATGAATTCTGATGCAGTAAACTCAATTGGTGTTATCTGTTCGGTCCATTAACTTCCTATTTTTGTACTTTCTATCTCTGGGTCTTAACTCATCTCATAACTACCGGTTTAGACTTTATTTAAATAAACAGTAAAATCATGGATATTACACTCCTTGACACGACCAGTTGCTCCAGTGGCCTCCTGAACTGGACAAAATTGGCCCAGTCGCCGCGTTGACCGTGTCAGGGACGTCCGCCTCCAGCTCTTGGATCGTTCTCATCCCATCCCCTTCCTTCTGGTGGTACAGGCGATTTCGCCTGTTCTTCCTCCCTTCTCCCATCTTCAAGATGGAGAAGTCTTCGTGTGCATCTTACACAACAAATTTACCCTGAAACAAATTTCAAAACAAAAGTTAGTAAACTATTTGTGAAAAATAATAATTTTATTTACTAATATATATAAATTAAATTATACCTTCACTTTCTCCCAGACGACATTCTTCACACTCTGCTGGACTCTTCCAGGTCTCAGTGCTGATGTCAAACTGTGCAAAGTTCCCATCCTAGGCTTCCGGGTGATCTCATCCCACTACACCACGACTCTCTGCCCATCAAAGAGCTGGTGTACATCCCTTAGTGTCATCTTCTTTGTCACCACCACCCCTATTGAATCTGAATATTGAATTCATGCATTAATTGAATAAAATATTTAATTATTAATAATCAAATAAAATGAATGAATTTAATTGAATAATGCATTAATTGATTACTTACCTTGAACGTCCACTTCAAAACTAGTGGACTGGCTAGAAGAAGGGCGCCGAAATCCCTGCTCTCTCGATGTCCTGATCCTCAAACATCTCAGCCTCCTAGACTGAGATGCTGACATCGTCGACCTCGAAGTCATCAACGCTCAGGACACATCACCCTTATCCGGGATATCTCCTTCCCCCGGGATCATGGTCTCCTTCCCATGCCTATGACCAGGATCTTGATAAGCCATCTAAAATAGAATTCTTAATTAAAAAAGTATATAAAACAAAAAATAAAAGTAAAAAATATTATAAAAATTAAATTATATAAAAAAATTTAAAAAAATAAAAACCTTTAAAAAACTAACCTCTGAAATATGAAAGTAAAGTATTTAAAAAATTCAGAAAATAAAAAACTTAGAAAATTCTTTGATTTAACGCTTTCGAAAAATCAAAGGTGAAGAAATGGGGGGAGGGGTTTACATTAGTAGTGGTTATCGACAAACCACTAAAAATTGGTAGCGGTTTATGTGGAAACCTCTATCATAACCGCTACAAACACAAATGCGCCTAATGAGACATCACACAGTTTAGTAGCGGTTTGTCTAAATCGCTACTAATTTTAAGACTCTTCATTTTTGCAGCGGTCATTTTAATTAACCTCTACTAATTTAGAGACTCTTCGATTTTGCAGCGGTTATTTTAAAATTAATCGCTACAAAATGCAGCATGCTTCCTCAGTAACATGTGACATTTAGTAGCGGTTTTGCAGCTGGTGATGTTCCAATTTTGCAGCGGTTTGTCTGTACACAACCACTACAAAATGCGTTGCACACGTTGCAATGGCTCTCGGAAATATGTGCACTTTAGTAACGGTTTCTTCAACCGCTACAAATGTCATTGCACTTGATGACACTTCATTTCTGCAATGGTTTGGCTTTAAAAGAACTACTGAAAATCGACAACCAAACCGCTACAAATGTTGGCACATCATTCCTGCCATCTTGCAGGAACCAATCTTCGCTTTGATAGCGGTTATAAACTGCTACTAACTCCATGCCCTAATTATCGTCATAAATTTGTAGCGCTTTGACGAAAAACCACTACAAAGTGTCTTTTTTAGCCACGGTTTTTAGAACCACTACAAATGAACTGCTGCTAATTGCTCTTTTTTTTTGTAGTGAATGTTATCGTATCTTCAATGTGAATTAAACCACTACAAGTTCTAGTTTGCAATAATGTTAACTAGCATTAGGCCAACAAGTTATCTAAAGTTCCCCTTACAAAAGGTTTTGGATCAATAACATGTTATTTCCCATCTAATAGCTTTTAGGTGTGTTTTGTATGTGCCTGTGACACCACCACTATGCGCCAAAATTTGGTCCTCAAATAAGGATGAGAATATATGTTGGGTGTAATATCCACCATTTTCTGTAAATTGAAATAGAGGTCAAACTGATAGTTTTGAGATAAGATAAGGCCCAGAAATAAAAATACAGAAAGAGAAGATGTTAGTGAACCAAAGAGACCCTGGTCAAATTAGTCCTAAGGCTTTGAAATTACTAAGAATGTAAGCCAGGGACATAAATGTCATTAAGTATCAAGACCAAGGGCAATATGGTCATTGGATAAAAAGGGTCAAACCAGTAGTCAAAAGTTGACTTTGAGCCCACAGATAGAAAGTATAGAAAAAGATGATGCTGATGGGCTGTATAATCTAAAGTCAAACCTGGCTCAACGGGAGAAATTTTATGAGAACTCTGCAGTTAAGCGTGCTCGCCTTTGAGTAATGTCAAGATGGGTGACCTCCTGGGAAGGACCCAAAGGTCATTAATCAAAAGATCAAGGGCGAAAAAGTCAAGGGCAAAATGGGAATTATGAAAGATTAGAGAAAATAAGGGAATTTTGGTAATTACGAGAAAAGTAAGGGCATTTTGGTCATTTGACAAAGTAAACAAAGTATGCCTAAAGGAAGAAAATGGGAAATGGTAAAAATGTCTTGAAGGGTTAGTAAGGTTGGTCAAAACCTCAACTTTGGGCTAATGTGAAATATAGCAAACGAAGTCCAAATGAGTTGAATTTTTTCAGAAAAATATTTCATATTGCAAGATTTAAAACAAGCCAAAGAACACTGGAATTTGAGTTTTGTACGAAGAGTTATGATGTTCCAAAGTTGGTGAAAAATCACAGAAAAACCTGGGAAAATGAAAAATTACCAAATGAACAATGCAACTTTGTGTATTAAACTGATTCAAATGGACAAGTTAATGACCCAATGAGTATTTTTCCCCTGTAGAGGATTTTGTAAGTTTCAATTAGAAATTGGAACCACTCGTTTTTTATTTTTCTACAATTAGTTATGAATTTTCAAAGTTGGGCCAAAATTCTGTGAATAGTGACGTGAACAGTAACTCCAAAACTTCAAATTTTTATTTTCCATTCTTGGGTTACTCTAAGTCATTCAAGGCCTAAAGGTGATTTCATATTGACATAAAAAGGGTTAGATAAGGTGTGTTACAAATATGGTCATTGGATAAAAAGGGCCAAACCAGTAGTCAAAACTTGACTTTAAGCCCACAGATAGAAAGTACGGAAAAAGATGATGCTGATGGACTGTATAACTCAAAGTCAGACCTGCTCAACGGGAGAAATTTTATGAGAACTCTGCAGTTAAGCGTGCTCGCCCTGGAGTAATGTGAGGATGGGTGACCTCCTGGGAAGGACCCAAAGGTCATTAATCAAAAGATCAAGGGCGAAAAAGTCAAGGGCAAAATAGGAATTATGAAATATTAGAGAAAATAAGAGCATTTTGGTAATTAAGAGAAAAGTAAGTACATTTTGGTCATTTGACAAAGTCAAAGTCAAAAAAGTCAAACAGTTGACCAAAATATCAGAAAAATTCACAGATACCCAAAAGATAGAGTAGAACTTACTGATTACCAGTGATTTGACCGTTTGCTGAAATTCGGCCTAGATTATGATTTATGAAATTTTAAAGATTTAATGGACGAAAATAAATATTTGAGATACCAAGAGATCTCAATCAGTTGAGTTCAAGGCATAGAAAAATAAAATGAATTTTATATTAATTAATAAAATTATTACCCAATATACGATTGAGAGGAATTTCCCGATTTTAAGGAAAAAAGCCCGAAAATCCTGATAATATAATTTTATTCAAAAATTAATTTTTGACAATCCAGAGGGCAATTTGATGAAAGGAAAAGGGTTAGAGTATCAATGAAAATTATAGAAATTTTTAATGCCCTAAAAGTTAATTGCCCGTCAGAAATACGTTTTTCGGAGATTTTCGGCAGAATAAAATTACCCTGTTATTTTTGGACAAATTTCAAGGGTATTTTTGGGAAAAATATAGCTTGTGATTGTTTGGTTGATTTGTAAATTTTGGAATGGCAAACCCTAAGGGGAGGTGCTGCCAAAATTTCTATTGAATGAAGGAGAGTTGAATTTAAGCTATATAATCCATGGGAATGAGGTTGGAAACAAGAAAATGAGGTTACATCTCAAGAAAAGTTGAAAAGAACCATTTTCCCAATTTTTGATAATTTTCGTGCAAATCTGGAAAGTGCAAGAAGGAGTGTGTTTTTGATGATTTTAATGCTTCCATTGACTTTAAAATGAGAAATTGTGTAGGGGTAAAGTGAGCCAAGGAATTAGGAAGCATTAAAAACCAATATGACAAGTTAAAACACTCTAGGGAGCATGGAAGTTCAAGAGGAAGTTTAATAGAGTTTTAAATTGATTCTTGCCTTGAAATGGCTTACGTTTAATGGCCATAATGTTGTGCATTATGTAGGCAAGAGTTTGGTGCAAGGAATTAATTTCTCATGTGATCAAGAAAGCATCAAAGTTAAGGGAAAGATTAAGAGCTAAAGGTAGTAAAACCTTCTAACCTTAACTAAGTTGCTTTGAAAATGTGTATGAATTTATGCATGACTTGTATTGAAAATTTATGATGATTGAAAGTGTGAATATGTGATTTTGTGTGCTATGGCCATATGCATTTAATTGTTACATATTGCACTTTTATGAATTCACACTTATATTGAAAGTTGTCATGCAATTTTATAAAATGTGTTGGAAAGTTTTGCTATTGAGATTTCCAAAAATCTCATTATCCCCCAACCAACCATGTAGGTGGAAGTTCATACAAGGGTAAGGAGAAAGCATATTGATGCATGAAGCAAGTTGTATGCCTCTTTTGGATGAGTGTTGGTTATGTAGCTTAATTACATTTGGGTTTATGATGTTATGTATTTTATGTAAATTAAACTCCTACATAAGGGATATTAAAAGAGGTTAAATCATTCCCTAGATATAGGTTAATGCATGATTAATTATAAGGAAAAGGAGTAACCAAGCAAGCATGCCAAGGAGAAAGGAAATGAGAATGGCAAAACTCCATAAAAGTGAAAGTAAAATTAGTCAAAACCCCAACTTTGGGCTGACGTGAAATAAGGTAAATGAGGTCCTAATGAGTTGAAATTTTCCAGACAAATATTTCATGTTTCAAGATTTAAAACAAGCTAAAGAACACTGGAATTGGAGTTTTGTACGAAGATTTATGATGTTCCAAAGATGGCGAAAAATCACAGAAAAACCTGGGAAAATGAAAAATTACCAAATGAACAGTGCAACTTTGTGTAATAAACTGATTCAAATGGGCAAGTTAATGACCCAATGAGTATTTTTACCCTGTAGAGGATCTTGTAAGCTTCAATTAGAAATTGGAATCACTCGATTTCTATTTTTCTACAATTAGTTATGAATTTTCAAATTTGGGCCAAAATTCAATGAATAGTAACTTAAAAATCAAATTTTCATATTAGATTTCTTTTGACTTTTTAAGCTATTCAAGGCCCAAAAGTGATTCCAAATGGTTATAAAATGAAGCATAAGGGGCTAGTTAAGGTGTTTTACATTTGTTTGGTATCAGAGCAAATGTTTAGGATTTGATTTGATTTGTAATGCAATATGTGCATTACTATTTATTAAGTTGTGCATTTTAAATGATATGTTGTGCACTAGTATTCAACATGCAATGCTTGGTTATATTAAATGCTAAGTGTTATGGTATAAGTGGGTTGCCTCTTATGATGATATGCTAGTTAGTTATGTTCCATATTCATGAGTTTATGAATAATGTGACTAGCTAAACATGAAAAAAGACAAGTATACCAGTGAAGTGTCCGAAAAATAGAAGGAGTTAGCACAAAAACTACTAGAATATGCAGGGGATAACGGATATGAAGGTCCAGTGTTTGATAGGATTGCTTCTCTTCAGCGTATACTGGATGCTAACACCTGAGGGCTCTAAGAGTACACCACTCTACATGGACGAGAGTCTCAGTTAGCATATATCCATATGGGTTGGAGAGGCATACAAGATGGATCAGATTGTCCAAAACCCGTAAGTCTGGTAGAGATGCCGGTACCGGAGGAAGAGCTCCCAGTAGAAGAAGAGGATCCAGAAATGGAAGAGAACCCTAGATATACTTCATCTGGATCAGCGGACTGCCTCTAGAGAGGGAGGTGGAGTTCGCCATTGATCTAGTACCAGGAACAAACTTGATATTAAAGACTCCGTACAGTTGGCTCCAAGTGAGATGAAGGAGTTAAAGAAGCATATAGAAGAGCTTCTAGAGAAGGGGTTTACTAAACCCAGTGTTTCATCATGGAGAGCCCCAATTCTTTTCATGAAAAAGAAAGACAGAAGTTGTGCATAGACTACCGTGAACTAAATAAAGTGATAGTAAAGAACAAGTATCCGCTTCCCCATATTGATGACTTGTTGACCAGTTAAGTGGTACCGAAGTATTTTCCAAGATAGATCTCATATTAGGCTATCACTAGCTCCGAGTTAGAGCTGAGGACAATTCCAAGACGTCTTTTCGCACTAGATACGGACACTATGAATTTTTAGTGATGCCGTTCGGTTTAACGAATGCCCCTACAGTTTTCATAGACTACATGAAGTGTGTATTTCGGCAATACCTGGAACAGTTTGTCGTAGTCTTATAGATGATGTTATAGTGTACTCCGGATCTTTAGAGGAATATGAAAGGCATCTGAGAATTGTATTAACTATTTTGAAAGAAAAACATTTATACGCTAAAAATTTCTAGGATAGGTGATCCCTCAGGAAGGAGTCACTGCAGACTACACCGAAGTAAAGGCAGTACTTAGAGATATCAAGTGATGTTGCTAAGAGGGGGAGTCAACACGTGTTGTACTCTTTTTCCCTTATCTAGATTTTGTCTCACTGGATTTTCCTAAAAAAGTTTTTAATGAGATAGCATTAGAAAGTGTATCTATAAACGTTATACTCTTTTTCTTCTACTAGTTTTTTATCCCACTGGATTTTTCTTAGTTGAAGTTTTAATTAGGCACACATTTAGTAATGGACATCCAATGGGGAGTGTTATGAATATTATTATGTGGATGTCTTATCTCCTATAATCATTATTATCTTTTGTATCCATCTATTATCTCTTGTAATCATTGAATTGATTTACCCTGATATTGTAAAGTTATGTCTATAAATATAAGGTTTCACAAATGTATTACTCACTCTCGATATAGTAAATAAGGGATCTTTTCTTTTTCTCTCCTTTTGTTATCTTCTTTTACTTAAATTTCAAAACATCTTTCTTAATCCTAATTAAACCATCTTAGAATTTAATGTGCATTTTTCTTTCAACAAGGAACCGGATTATATTTAATATAGAAACCACTATAAAGTTTGAATGGGCAACTCAGTTTGAATACGGAAAACTTTTAATTATGTAGTCCAATTTAACTATTTTAATTAGTGTTTTAATCTAAAAGCCTTGTTAATCAAGGCCGTAATCAGAGATGTGCTTCATTTATGAGAGCTAAAAAGTTTCAATACAATATTCCAATGTGATAATGATGAAAAATTTAAATATTAATTTGGAGAAAGAGAATTTCAAAACCACTAATTTGAATATGAAGTTACAAGTGGCATTCTTGAAAAGCATGCTTAAAGTAGTTTTAAAGCCACGTATCACACCTTAAGGATGCCACCAACTTCCTTTAATCTTTATTGGTTTAATGGATGAAGTGTTAAAAAATAAGAAGAAACAAATTTGGACCGATAAGAATAAAAGACACATTGTTTCAAGCGGATGGTTAGATTTCAAGGTTATAATGCAAGGAACCAAAGTAATACAAGAGGCAAAATTTTCGCCTCACATTTGCCTAATTATAATTTCACCAAAGTAAATAGCAAAGTAAAGAAAACAGAATTTTATCCATTCAAAAGCAAACACAAGGATTATATTTCATGAATGAATGGTTAGATTTGAAAGTTGTATGATCTAATGTTTGGAAATGCACAAGAGAAGTTGTGTCTTGGCCTTGATCTATAAATAGAACATCTCCCCTCTCCATTTCTCTTTAATTTCATGTTGCCATCTTAGGGTAAGAAATAGATTGTGCCAAAATAAATTCCTAGTCTTCAAGAGATAAAAAGTGAGACTGATAAATTTCACAAGCGATAAACCCTGCGAAATCTTCTTCAAATCAAAAGGTTCTCTTCATGAAACAGATCTTTCACCACCTACAATTTTCACTTCCCCAAATATGACAAGTTCAATGGTCCAAATATCGAGAAAATTAGTTTAGAAAGAGAAAGTGCAAAAGAGCAAAGGTAAGCTTAAGATCTTTCATACAATTTGTGATTTTTGCGACATTGGATGGATATTTTGATTGATGATGACTCTATCCAAATTTTTAAAGGGTTTATAAAAGATGCTTTTGATGGATTATGTTATTGGTTAAGGCTTCATTTTTAAAAATGCGACCAAATTACCTACCCTAATTTCCATAAGGCATCTTTCATCTTCTTCAATTTAGGTTCTCATGGCATAGACTCCCTCACTCCACCTTTTTTCCCATCCCATTGATACAGAGCTCTCAAAGAATTGTTCTTGAGAAGTAGCATCATGTAGTTGTTACACTTCAAAATTTTTAAAAATTGATTTGAAAGTCACTAATCCTAAAATAATGTAGTTTTCCAACACATCTTGAACCATTGCTTCAACTTGAGAAACCAAAAGAAAACATAATAATCAAGGAAATAAACTTATATAAAAGAAGTAGAAAAAATAAGGAGAATAAATGAGGAAAGAAAAAAATATCAAGACATGCAGATCTAACACTAGAGGCGGCCGGCGAACCAGGATCGAACACATGAAGGAAGAATAAGAATTATCAAAGTAATTGAAAGGCTTTACCAAGGCAAGGAGAAGGAATTTATAGAATATAGACATATTGAAGAATGAGCATACTCACCCTAATGATCAAATAATTCTCTCAAGTTGTTGTATTTTAATATTTTTTAACATCATAAAACAAGAGTTTATGCAAAAATATTTTCTCATCAATAATTTTTTTGCAGTTGAAGGAAAAAACATAGAACATGTGCACATTGCAATGTAGAACTAGGGTGTGTTCAATTCTATTTTTAAGAATGGATTTTTTGTTTTTAAAAATAAGAAAACAAAAAAACTTGTTTAGTGCTTTTTTTCAATAAGTTGTTTTTAAAAAAATAAAATTGTTTTTAAAAACTAAAAAACAAAAACAATTTGAAGTTTTTTTATTTTTATATTTCTTAATATTTGTTTGAGAAAATTAGAGGACCATTTATTATTCGCCCGATGGCTTCTCCATTTAAGAACTTGAATTATTATCAAAATTTCTGCCTTCACCCGAAGTATGTTTACTTTTAAATGTATTTTTTAAAAACAATTATCTAAACATATTCTTTTGTTGTTTATTTCTAAAATTATTTTATAAAAAACTTATTTCTAAAAACAATTTTATAAAATGGTTTTAAGAATAAGAAAACAAAAAACGGAAACAAACAAACCCCTAGTTTTTGTTATTAAATTTTATTCCTAATCACTCAAGTTTTTAAAATTGAAATTGTTAGAATAGTTGACACTCAAGAGGGATGAATTGGGTGAAAAATATAAATAAAAACTGGTCATGTTATAGTGAAATCGATAAGTAACTAGAGTTATCCCTCATGCGATGCACGAGACGTGATAAATGATAATGTATAACATGTTTTGTATAGTTGTGATTGTGGAACATGCCAAATTCTATACCTAACAGTTGCAAAATGATTTATTACAATGATTTACTAAGGAGGTTTTATATCAAGGTATTTCAATACAAATTACTAAAATTGGTACTTCAGAAAAAATCACACTTTTTATACTACCACTCGTATTTCTTATAAATAGTCACCTTAGCTAATTTTTTTTAAAAAAAAATTTAACTATGTCAATATGGAGTCCGATCTGATTCTTTAATCATTGTTCATATATCCCTTGTTATCACAAGCTTATCATATGCTTTTTAAATATAGGGTTAAAGTCCATGTTTAACTTGTCACTTTTCGTCTTGGAGCATTGAATACCCAAAAGCTTTTTTGAGTTCAATTTTGCATTAGAATTTTATAAACTTAGCAAATTTGAGCCCAAATTAATAACCAAGATGGTTAGCTATTAGTTGACTCAGGCGGCTCTGCTCCATAGAATATAATGTCACATCACCTATCACCCACGTCTTCATCCATCCTCCTCTTCACTTGCTCTTCTCTCCCCAAGTCTTCTGTATGTTTCCCCCCATCCTAGTTCTCTTCCATCTCATTCCCATAATCATCTTAACATCATGTTAATCAACATATAAAATATAAAAACGAATCAACCATTACAAGCCAACAAAAAAATATCAATAAATCCAAGAACAAAATTCAGATAAAAGCCAAACAAAGTAAGAAGAAATCATAGTTTATTATATGTCTCTCTTTTAACATTCATGAAATGAGAAGAAAAGAAACCACAAACACAATCAAAGAAAAATTGGAAAAAAAAAATTATCGACGGAAGGGGAAATCAGAAACAAAATCCATAAAGAATTTATCAATGGCAAGGGGAAATCAGGTCCAAAGATTAGAAATAAAAGAAACTTGAAACAAATTCAAAGAAATATTGAAAAAAATTGCTTTTCTGAGCTTTGCCTTGGACTTCTTGGTTCTTCGAGAATGTTCAAAGTTCCCAATGGGATATAGAATAAATGTTGACTAGTATTTTCATACGTTTAGGGTATTTATCATATTAAACATGAAAGATTTCAGGCATACCTGTCAATTCGGATCTGATTGCATATACCCACGCGGAAGATTGGTCAC
Source organism: Vachellia pachyceras (assembly GCA_025593235.1). Taxonomy (NCBI): domain Eukaryota; kingdom Viridiplantae; phylum Streptophyta; class Magnoliopsida; order Fabales; family Fabaceae; genus Vachellia; species Vachellia pachyceras. The sequence goes on from JANTPZ010150049.1 coordinate 18,245, forward strand.
AAATTGGATCCAATCCTTGAGACACAGCAAGAGCACACGGGAGAGAAGAGAAAGTTTTAGGAGAGGGAGAGTGAGGAAATTATGTCGGATAGATTAGTTCACGTATGGGTTGGTTCCTCAAATAAAGGAACGGGAAAACTGTTCCCGCACAATCCTTCCCTCAACCGTTCCCACGCAAACACTGTTTTTAATTTTCAAATTCACTCAATTGGGGAATATTACAACTTTGTTCCCACATAAGTCTATATTTGCACATTCGACCCACCACATGGATTTGGGCCTAATCCATCAAGGGTAGCCCACTTTCCAACATCTCCCACTCACACTTGGTGGATTAGGAAACGTGGGCCTCATCCTTCTCTCTTCTCTCTTTCATACTGGGTGCTTTACCGTGACCGCATGGGCATAACGTCTTTTAGATGTTTGTAGTAGAAATCCCTTTCACAGAACCAGCACAAGACAATCTTTCTTCGTGTAACTTGAATTCAGTTATTATGCCTCATATGTCCTAGATTTAACCAAAAATACACTTTCACTTGACGAATCTAATCCCTCTTAAGTCAACATAAGACTTATATCGTCTTTCTCATATGCGTGGTGTCCACACTTATGAAATCACAAAGTTGATATCATAAGGGACATGTCACAGACACTAGCATAGTTGTGCATTTTTTAGGTAATCTTCCTTTCGCCCATATATCATTTTGATATACATCAACCGCTTTCCTAACATAGTACCTTGTATCGCATCCATCATGATAGTAGGATGTATATTAATGTAGCAATCATTGAAATATACCTCCATGATAATGTCAAAGTCAAAGGACATAAATAGAAATATTAATTTATTGGGACTCACACAGCAATGAAGCAGGGATCCATTCACTTGCTTCCCTTTTACGGTTCTATAACACATGTGGTATGAATCACATGCTACGATGTTTCTCTTATACTATAAGAGTGTACATCATTTTAATACTTATTATCAACACCGTACAGACTTTTAGTCTAGATGTTCCCAACATCTAAACCCAAATTCTTCCTCCTCTCATATCTCATACGATGTCAGTATTGAAAAATTTATTGTCTGGTAACAGGCATCATGGGAGCAGATCCCCATGATTCGATCCATGTTTTATACGTATATACATTGGATCTCATCTCGATACGCTACACTATTGTTGAGGCGACATAGTTTGTATTTCTTCTCTACCATATCAGCATTCTTGCTGCCTTACTGGTGAATACAAGTGTCTCATCTTTGCATACTCCTCCTGAGTATCAAAGGCGGTAACTCGTGTGAGAGAGCCTACCTCACCTTCCTGTACGACATACTAGACATTGTATACTTGTACACAGGCACATGAATTTAATCACAAATTCAATATACAGTGTCTGTAATTTTACATTTTGCGCATACCAATGGCCTTTACATGTTTCTCAAACATTTCTTTGGTTATTGGTTTAGTCAGGGGATCTGTAACCATACTCTTGGTCGAAATGTGTTGTACATTTATCACTTTCTGTGCTATATAATCTCTCACAGACTATACTTAATATCAATGTGATTTGTCTCGTTATGACATTTGGGGTCTTTTGTATAGGCTATGACTGTAATATTGTCACAATATATTAACACAGGATTTGTACTCTTACTTCCAAATCCAAGGTGTTCAATTAATCTTTTCAGTCATATAGCCTCTTGCACTGCCGCAATGCAAGCCACAAACTCAGCTTCTATTGAATACAGGGCTATGCACGTCTGCTTCTTGCTACTCCAACTTATGGCGCCATGGTTTAGCAAGAAGGTATAACCTGTTGACCTTCATTCAACTTCATCTCCATTTACATCAGTGTCGGAGAATCCAAGAAGCCACATTTCGCTTCCTTGATAAGTTAGTGCATAATTCTTTGTACCATTTAAGCATAGCAGAATCCTTTTCACAGCTTTCCAATGTTGTTCGTCAGGATTTGACTGGAACCTACTTACCAGTCCAACTGCGAAACAAATATCTGGTCTTGTACACATCATTGCATACATTAGACTTCCAACGGTACTAGCATAAAGGAACTCTTTCCATTCTCTTCTTAGCTGATTCAGTCTTGAGACACATTTCAAGATTCAAGCTAACTCCAGTAGCTACCGGGGTGTCTAAGGGATTGCAGTCACTCACATTAAATCACTCGAGAATTTTCTTAACGTAATTCTCTTGTGAAAGAGCTAGAATTCTCTTTGAGCGATCCCTTTGGATTTTAACTCCAACTATATATTCTACTTCTCTCATGTCTTTCATATCAAAATTCGATGACAGCCATTCTTTAACAGCTAAGATCGAATTAAGACTATTTCCGGCCAATAGTATATCGTCTACATATAATGACAACATCACAAAGTTATCATCAAACCGCTTAACATAGATGCAATGCTCTTCTTTAATCATTTCAAAATTGTATGAGGTTATTGCTCTGTGAAACCTCAAGTACCACCGTTTGGATGATTGATTCAGTCCATAAATGGACCTTTGGAGCTTACAAACTTTGCTTTCTCAACCTTTCTTTACGAAACCCAATGATTGTTTCATATAAATTCTTCATCCAAGTCTTCGTTTAGAAATGCAGTTTTCACATCTATTTGATGTAATTTCAAATCTAAACTATTTACTATTGCCAGAATCAATCTTATAGAATTAAAGCGTACAACAGGTGAGAATGTGTCCTTGTAATTGATACCTTCTTATTGTGTGTACCCCTTCGCTATCAGATGTCTTGTACTTATCAATTGATCCATACACTTTTCTTTTTATTTTGAGAACCCACTTGTTCCCAATGGCCTTTTGACCTTTTGATAGATCAACAATTCCCAGACTTGATTCTTTTTCATTGAATCAATCTCTCCTTCCATTGCTTTCTTCCATTCATCTTTGGCAGGGCATAACAAGGCCTCTTGTACAGAACGTGGCTCATCATCTCCATCCGGAGTGACCATGAGTACTTCCCTCTTTATTGGGAAGCGCCTCTTGGATACATTTTCCCTGTCACTCCTTCTTATAGAGACCTCTTGTCTCTTTTGTTTCTTTTGTCTCAGCCCTTTTAAAGGCCTTTCTGAGCCATTTAATCTCCCACTCATATCGATATATTGAGATGATTGGGGATCATTAAATCGATCTGCACTACCTTGTTCTTGTGTGTCATAAGGAGATACCGTTCTTTCATCTCTCCTCTGCCAGGAAATTCACTTTCCATAAATACGGCATCCCCTGATTCAATTTCAGTTACAGTTCCATCTTCGTCTTGAAGAGTTCTACACTATGGACATGTTTTCTAAGCCTAAAACGCGTGTTTTATGAAGACCCAGATTTGAATTTTTAGTTATGGGTTTCAGTTTTCTCCTTCTGTTTCGTTTATGTATTTCGTTTTCGTTCTCTGTCTTGGTTTAGAAAGACATAAGGTATTTTAAATATACATACACATGTACAGATATGCAGGAGAAAAACATATCACTTAGCATAACGAAAATCATGTAGAAAATTGCATATAGAAACAAAATCTGATGATTTGATCTTCATGAAATTCCAGAATGAAACAGGTTTGCAAAGAGATTTTCATGGACGAACATGCACAGTGAATTTCAAAATTCATACAGTGAGAAGAATTGCATCAGGAACTCACTAAACTCTGATACCACTGAAATATTTCGGACGTACCTGTGAATTCGGATCTGATTGTAGATACTCACGCGGAAGATTGGTCACAGATTGGATCCAATCCTTGAGACACAGCAAGAGCACATAGGAGAGAAGAGAGAGTTTTAGGAGAGGGAGAGTGAGGAAATTATGTTGGATAGATTAGTTCATGTATGGGTTGGTTCCTCAAATAAAGGAACGGGAAAATTGTTCCCGCACAATTTTTCCCTCAACCGTTCCCACGCAAACACTGTTTTTAATTTTCAAATTCACTCAATTGGGGAATATTACAACTTTGTTCCCACATAAGTCTATATTTGCACATTCGACCCACCACATAGATTTGGGCCTAATCCATCAAGGGTGGCCCATTTTCCAACAAAACATATTTTATTATTAATTTCCATTTGCATTTAATTTTAGGTTTCTATAATGATCTATCATTAACTTCTAAAATTAAATTGATGGTTATAAAAGGCACCTCAACTCATTTGTTTTGTATGCATTAAGATTTGAATAGTATTGAGTTTGTCATCCTCTAAGTTATCTTTCCCTTTATCCGTGTTGTTTCTCCTTCCTTCTCTTTATCTCCCTCTCCTCTATTCTCTTTTCCCTTCTCTACTCACTTTCCACTTCCCCTGTCCTGCATCAATGCCCTAAATTTTACCTTTTCAGTGTCGATCTTGGAGGAGAGGTTGGATTGATGGAACTCCCAATTTCATCTCCAAAGTTTCTATCATTGATGAGGGCACACACCAAATCCTTCATCGTCCAAATTAGTTTCGACAGAGATGAGAGGTTGTCGACTGCCAAAAGCAATATCTGAGGAAGAGTTGACATGAGTCAAAAGGGGAGAGTTGACATTGTGAGATCCGAGAAAGACGAGACCGTCATCCATCAAGGTTAGCAATAGGCTTTGATAGTGAGGAAGGAGGAGGTGTTGAACGTGAGAAGAAAGTAAGTAGATGAAGGAGTGAATGAAGGATGTAATGTGTGGAGATGATGCATCAAACAAGTACAGAGCTGGAGGAGTGAGAGAAAGAATGAAGGTGTCGATGTGGTGTAACACATGTAACACATAGACTAGCACGTGACATTATATCTTATATGACAAAGCCACCTCAGCATAAATTGAATCAACTAACAATTCACTGTTTGGGCTAATAATGGAGGAGAAAATTTGTTATATTTTTAAAATTCTAGGGTAAAATTGAACCCTCAAAAAACTTACGAGTGCTTATAAAACTTTCAAGACAAAATTGGCATTAACCCTTATATATAATTGATTTATAAAATTAAAAAATATGCAATATTCAATAGTTTGAGCATCACTAAATTAGTAAATGAACCATACTTACATCAAATTCTTGATATCTATTATGTCAAGTTTTTCATTGAATGATAATATTTTAAAAATAGGATATATGCACATGACTACATGAGATTGAATAACTTGATGCAAGTATTCTTCTTAGTAAATTTTTTATTACTTTTATTAGTTTACACTTGGTGGCATGTGATTTCAAACAAATTGCCGCCATATTAACTATACAAATTACGCGAGCTACTCATGTGTCAGGTGCGCCACTTGTATTTATATGTGGCGAGGATTTGAGAAATTTACTACACTTTGATTAATAAAGGTAAATATCATTTCAATAACATCATTTACTACAACTTTTAACAATTACCACACTTGGAATATTCAGCTACTTGGGTGAGCGTTTGGAAAATTTGCTAGAGTTGTAATATGTATGACAACATTTGAAAAATTATCTACTATTTCAATAAGGTCATTTACTACCATTTTTAACAAGTTCCACATTTAGAAAATCTTAACTAATATCACAGAAACTTCTTGTTAAATATTAATAACAACAACATTTAAACATGTAACTTAACTTATGAAATGGCAATAACAACTAATGCAATATGTCAACTATTTCACTTAGTACAATTAAGCCATTTCACCCAAAAAAAAAAAGATGAAACTTAATTTCAAAATAGTCCCTAAGAACTTCATAAAAAGTGAGTCATTTCAAATTACCATTTTTTATATGTTCATTATTTTGATGTTGCTTATATATACATATAATTCTCTAAGCAGTCATCATAAATTTTAAATGTTATGCTAACAATGCCAAAGTTTTGTTTTCTGTATAAAATAAATAAAGAATCAATTTTTTGAAGTTGTATTTTTGTGCTTCATTGTAAAATTGGACCTCAATAATGGGAAGGATAAGGCATTGATTTGGTTACTTTTTTGGGGATAACTAAGTGACATTATTAGCAAATGTAAGCTGAAATCCTGAGAGGGAATGACTCAAAAATATAATATGAAATGCCCAGTCAACTATACTTGGTGAGCCCTTATATTTATATACTAAATGTAATTTTACATAACTGTACAGCTCCAAAGCCCAAAACTCTCAATGCACAGAATATCAATATATTGTCATAAAAATTTACAAGATATACAATATTGGCTTGGAGCCTTTTATCTTAAGATATGTAAGCATTCGGGATGTCCAAACAACTTTTGAAACAGCAGTGATTAATGCTCTAGCAAAGGATTTGGAACTGTACGTTGCCTTTTGGACTTTCAGTTGACCAAATAGCCTTCGAGCTTGATTTCATAGCCAGTCACCAATTTTCTAGTGTTGTAGCAAGTCGCCCAATCAGAATCTACAAAGTAATCAAACTTTATTCCCTTGTTGCAGCCAACAAGATAGCCAAACCTTGGTCTCACTTGAGGTGTCGAACAACCCGTAGTGTTCCATCCATGTGAGTCTTCCTTAGAGCGCTCATAAACTATCTCAATAGCTGTACAATAAAACTAAAGTCAGGCCTAGTAACAAGATAAGACAACCTACCCACAAATCTTCTATACACGGCTGGGTCTTGCAGAACAGGGTCTTGTTGCTTGTGTTTGACACCCTTATGTTGTTGTTTCTTATGACTGTTTGCCTTGCTATCTCTTCTCCCTTCTAGGGTTAATTAGTCTAATGTTCTGGTCCATAGTCAACCCATATCTGAAATAAGGTAAGGTGTATTTTTATTGGCACAAGGAAATGCCTTTCTTTGATATGCTCACGTCCAAGCCAAGGAGGTACCTGAGGTGTCCCAATTATCTCTGATCTTAAACCTGTTATGCAGATGTGCCTTCAACTCATTTATTTTCTTCATATTATTTCCAGCTATGACCGACTCATTTACATAAGCTAAAACCAATGTTATGTCACTCTCACGTTGATTTACAAACAGTGAATAATCGTACATGCTTTGCCTAAACTCCCTTGAGTTAATGCCTCTGCGTGTTTAGAGGTTCATTATTAGGAAGATTGTTATAGCCCTTGTAAGGATTTTTTTTTTTAGTTTACAAACTGTTTTCCCCAAAGGTACGGTGTCAAATCCTTGTGGCACTTTGTCACTTGTTTTGTAAATGAAATAATGATGAAAATGTATTTTAGGTTGAGTATATTGTATGTGTCAAAATTGGGGGTTAAAGGAAGAAACAATGAAATTTTTCTTTTTTTAAAAAAAATAACTTTTTCACATGCGGTCCAAATAATATAGATATTTAGACTGCATGTTCCATATGTAGTCTAGAAATGTATGATTTATAGACAACATGTAAAGGATTTTTTTAGGAAGTCTTATTTTTTACTAAATAAATACACTTTTTTAGACTTCACGTTTATTTATTTACACTACTACAAAATGTATTTTTTACGCCCTATTTTTAACCCAATTGGCGCCTTTTCTATGGGAGCGCCTATGTGAGGAGCGTAGAAAGTTCGGCCTTACGACGCCCTATATTAAGTAAGGTGCCGTAGGCTAGACCTACGGCGCCCTATATTGGAAAAAGGGCGCCGTAGGGGTCACCCTACGGTGCCCTATATTGGTATGTAGGGCGCCGTAGGGGTCACCCTACGGCGCCCTTTTTTCCAATATAGGGCGCCGTAGGGTGACCCTACGGCGCCCTATTTTGAGAGATAGGGCGCAGTAGACTTTTTTTAAAAAAAAAAGTGCAAAACGATCTCACCACCACCTCTCGCTCGATCGGATTAGTCAGAGACCAAACACCAATACCGACAATAAACCCGTGCACGAAATCCATGAAACACGGCGGATACCTGGCCGCAACTTGAGGCGGAAGTGTGGTGGAGCCATCCATTACCCACAACCTCTCACGGTGGAGAACCCGTAACACACTTGGCCCTTACTGTCTCTGAAGCTATCGGTGAAGCTTAGGAGGAAACAAGACAGAGAGCAGAGAAAAGATCCGATCCGCAAGCTCATCTCCTAGCCCTCTCTAACACGCGTCCACACTTTTCCTAATATGTACTCAGAGAAAAGCCTCGAGAACAATAAAATGCTGGAGCATATATACGTACCAGAATCAAAGAACAGTCTCGATGTTGGTATACACATCAGTCCGGTAACACATGAAATTAAAGAACAGTCTCGATGTTATTCATATAGCAAATTATGTCACTAGCTGGAGCATATATACATACCAGAATCAAGGTGGGAGTTAACAAGTTCCAAGAGAAGAGATTTTCCGAGCAAGTCGGTGATGTCATCGATTCGTCTATCGAAGCTCAGGCTGGAGAGAAAACCAGCTCTGGCCAGTTTGACGTTTAGTACGGCCATAACCTGGAAGCTATCATCAGAGTCGGCGGCCTCATCAGTAACCACGGGAGAGCTCACTTGAGCACTGCGAGGAACAGGGACGAGATGCTTGGCCTTCACCTTTTGGCTCCGACGAAGTTGCCTCCAGACGGACCTCTCAGAACAGGAAGAGCTCGAGTCCTCGACTGCCATCTTGAGGTTGGGAATGCAGTCCTGAAGCATATCGGCGACGTCCTTAAAACGCAATTTGATGAGTCAGAGATCAAATCCATCCGCTCGCTCGCCCGGATTCCAGATTAGATCTCACCACCAACACTGGTTCTAGGGTTTTTACTGATGTGTTGCGGCTGTGTTGTTTTTCTCCCTGGTGGCCGCGATGAGAGGCGAGTAGGGAAGAAATGGCTTTTAAGTGTCGGGAGCGGTGCTTTTTTTTTTTTAAAAAAAAAAGGGTTTAGGCGCCCTATCCATGAGATAGGGCGCCTAAACTGTCATTTTTGCCGCCTTTCATCAATTTTGGGCGTTAAAGGGTACCTTTTGGCGACCTATATTGAATATAGGGCACCAAAAGTCAGCCTTTATGCGTCCTATACTGAATATAGAGCGCATAATGACCCATTTCCGTTCTTATAATTTTAAAAATGCTACCGTCTTCATTTTTTACTCTTTTTTAAAAAAAACGCGAATTTCAGTAGTAAAAAATATTCTATGTAGTAATTTGGCGCCCTATCAACAAGATAGGGCGCCAAAGGGTGCACCTTTGGCGCCCTATGTTTAGGATAGGGCGCCAAAGGGTGCCTTTGGTGCCCTATCCTAAATATAGGGCGCATAAAGTCCCGCCTACGTTCATTAAAATTTCAAAAATGCCACCGCCTTCATTTTTTACTCCCTTTTTTAAAAAAAGAACGTAAATTTTAGACGCCAAAACTATTCTCTGTAGTAGTGTTGGTTTCACTTATTTCCTTGAGGCAAAAATCAAGATTTGTAATAATAGTTGGGGTTATTGAAAATGATTGATATCTTCAACGTAATGAACCGATATTTAAATTCATAAGGGAAAAGTGCATACATTTAGTGTTTTGAATATAATTGTATCCAATATATGCTTAGCAAAAAACAATCACGACCATCAATATTCATTCATACTCTCATTAATATTATTCAACGATAACCATTATTTTAGTAGTTATTATTACTAGTGTTATTCTTCTTCTCAAGTGTTCACACATTAAGTAATTTAATGTTAAAAAATAATAATAAGTAGCATTAAAAACCATCATTTGAGACTAACTCTATCCGATCGAGTTAGAGAACTAAAAAGATACGTTATAAAATTAACGGTGTCAAATTGAAAACTTGTAAGAAATTAGATGACAAAAGGTATATTATATTTTTGTCATCTTATTAGCTCCCAATATTTCCAAAATATGATGTATAAAATATGATTTTTAAAAATTGTTTAAGCTTAAGTAATAGTAAGTATTATAATAAGTTGAGTAAGTGTACATATAAACAAAATAAGTTGCCCCATTTAAATGTAATATTAGCTAGTAAGCAAGTATATATTTATAAATTGAATAAAAACAATAATATAACTTGTTATAACTAATATAACTAGTGAAATAAGCACATTCTTAAAGATAAGATATTTATAAGGAAATGACGGCGACGCGATTAATTAGTGTAGTTTTATTTGGTGGTAGAGCTTTACCACATTTTTGATCCTATCGGTCTC